>KN503772.1:0-17225 GCA_000787155.1 Scartelaos histophorus | reverse complement strand
ATGCTTTATTAAGGTGTTGCTATTATTAAGTGTAACTAAGAATTCCTCACGCAGCTGACTGAGTAACTCAATCCACGCTGGCCCATTATAAATAAACTCAAGATGATTTCATGCCAAAGCTAACAGCCATGGAGTTCTGATAAATAAAGGGGAAATGTCTGTGCTTCGTTAACCCTATTTTCACCCCACCAAAAGACGACGATTTAAATGTTCTGTATTACACAAAATTGACTCAGTGGAGCGTTTACTATATTACATGAAACTATATTATAACACAGATCAGAAAACATTGTAATATGGGCTCTTTAAGAAGACAATGTAAAATATAAATAACATTTTTCTGCGATCACCATTTTTGCCTCTTCGACGTGACAATCTAATTTTTTACTTTCACCCTCTTTCTTAAACAGGGCACAGCTGCTCCTGGATCAGTACAGGAAAAAGTCTAAGCTCTATCGTAGTAAGGTGCTTCTTGTTCCCCTGGGAGATGATTTCCGCTATGACAAGGCCTTGGAGTGGGACCAGCAGTACATCAACTACCAGAAACTCTTCGACTACATGAATTCACATCCAGAGTTGCATGTACAGGTAAAGTTTAACTGTGGGAGTATCATGAATGGGTCACTGTGGAACTTTTCTTGGGGTGATGGGGTTTGCTTGTCGTCAACTTTTTCTGGGAGTGTGATGCTAACTCTAAGCACTGCTTTATCTGCAGCTTATTTTAATCTAATCTTTAATTTAATGCGATTTGACTATGAAGAATTAACTTAATTGAAAGCACCACAAGTGAGCTGATTTGGGCTGTTTAACAAGTCTGTGAGACATCAAATTACAGTCACAAGCTAGCAAGCATTAGCCAACTGTTTTTCAGCTGTTCACTCTCACCTTTTTATCAAAAATGGACCACCAAAACAGGACCATGAATGCTCATATTGATCATAGGTTCTTGAAAATATGTTATTAATATGTCATGCATTCATTCAAGTACTGGTGTTCCTATTGCTCAACTTTATTCCACAGCTGTTTGTCTTTTGAAGGAGATAGAAAGTTTAAAAACATACTCTTTATGAAGGCAAGCAGTTACATAGAGCACCTTGTGTGAAGGCTGCTGTTGCTTGTGGCCTTGTGTTTTAAAACAAAGCTCAGATTTAATTTTTTCTTTTGGCTTTTACAGGCTCAGTTTGGGACTCTCTCAGAATACTTCAGCGCTCTGTACAAGGCCTACGGCGTGCCAGAGGGGACCAGACCCACAGACTTCCCTATTCTCAGTGGGGATTTCTTTGCCTATGCTGACCGAGAAGACCACTACTGGACTGGATATTTCACTTCACGACCCTTTTACAAAAGCCTGGACCGTGTGATAGAGTCACATCTCAGGTAGGTCGAATTATAATGTGATAATATGAATACTACTCACCAATGAGTGATAGCTTAGGAAGCAGCTGAAACATGGCAGGTAAAGCAGGTAAAGAAACTCCCCTGTCTGACAAAAACTGCTGATTCCAAGTTGACTTAGAGGGTCAGACTTAACCTTTACCAAAGAATCAGTGAATGCATTGACTAATACTACTAACATTATATCTTCAATTAAAATCTAGTTAATTGAATTAATTGTCTTCATAACTGTCATGTCCTTTAGAGGAGCAGAGATCCTTTATAGCCTTGCAGTGTCTAATGCTCGTCATGCTGGTATGGAGGGACGTTACCCTGTATCAGACTACGCCCTGTTGGTTGATGCCAGGCGCTCAGTCGGCCTCTTTCAGCACCACGACGCCATCACGGGGACTGCAAAGGAAAACGTTGTCATTGACTATGCAACGAAGTAAGTAATAAATTAATGAACTGACCTTCACGTTTGTACAAACATCAAATCAAAAGACTGTGCATCTTTTTTGTTTCTATGCTCAATATTTTTCTATTGAATATATATTGAAATACAAAATAAACCCAGTGTGACTGCTGCAGTGAACAATTGATTCTTGCTTTTCCGCTGCAGATTACTGCGTGCACTCATCGGCCTGAAGAGAGTGATCATCAATGCTGCTCATTTCCTGGTGATGAAGAACAAAGACTTTTATCGCTTCTACCAGACGGAGCCCTTCCTAGAGACGGTAAAAAGAAGCACAGACCGCAGAGACCCACAGAGGAAATGGATATGAACAATGAAAAAATATCTTTGCCACATTGACACTTTTCTTTGTTTTATCTTGTGCAGGACGACAGGCGAGCAACCCAGGACTCTCTGCCTCAGCGCACTCTAATCGAACTGGACCCAGCAGGGCCCAGGTATTATTGGTACCCTAGGGCTCGATGTATCTATCCCCCCTCCCCACTGTCTGCTCTATCCCACAGCTTTTGTCTTGTTATCAGGTACGTGGTGCTCTTCAACCCAGTGGAGCGGGAGCGTCTTTGCGCTGTGACAGTGCTAGTGAACACTGTGAGGGTGAGAGTTCTCACAGAAGACGGGCAGACGGTCCCTGTGCAGCTGAGCGCTCAGTGGAGCTCTGCAAGTCAAATGAGCGCAGAGGTATTTGAGGTGAGACCAGGGCACAAAGCCTCTGTTTGTTTTTCTTATCTGCACTGGCTGCATTGCAGTTTGTCCTCCCTCTCTGAGCTTTAATGTCTGCAGTCCCATTGGAAAGAAGCAATAAAACCCCCTGAACATGCCCATCACTTTGTAGTAATGAGACCTTGAACTATCCAAGATAAATTCTTGTATCCTCTTTAAATACATATCACTGGTGCATTCCAGCAAAAAATGCATCCTCAGTATTTTTGAGTTAAAGATACATCTTCAGCACAGATTGAGTTCTGAGGTTGGTAGTGTAGAGCTTTAAAAGAAACATTACTTCCAAATGTAATTCCATTCAGTAAAAAAGTTTCATATAATTGGAAGACATTAAATTATGCACAAAATTAACTATTTTAAAAGGATTTCTGCATAGACACAAAAATGTGAAACTACATTTACTAAATTAAGGTTCAAGAAAAACAGATGTTTGAATAATTTGTAATTGTTCACATGAAGCTTTGGCACAAAATCTTTACTCAATTAAGAGTTACATGAATAATATTCTTATTTGAGTAGGAGTATGCTGCTAAAAAAGTTTTTTTTTTTTTTTTTTTTACTCCAGTAAATATAACTGAGTAAATGTAAGTGAGTACTACCCACCTCTGATTGTGCTGGATGTCTGATTTCTGCCTATTGGTAGTTTTCAGATACTAGATTGTGATGATGTGTTACTGCCAGTTGGGGACAAGGGGCAGATTTCCCCATTGTTTACATTGTACTTTGCCACGAAGAGTGAACTCGCAACCTGGTATTATTATAATTATTGATTAAACCCTAAAACTCACTATATTACAATATAATTTAGCATTTTAACTATTTGAATTTTAGTTGCCCCCATTTTTTTATTAATATTGTCCTTAAAGAATGCTGTCTTCTGTCTTCTGAAACTCAGCAATTCAATGATACTAAATTCACTGTCCCTCTTTTCAGGCTACATTCATGGCACGCCTTCCTGCTCTGGGCCTGGCTGTGTTTCACTTGTACGACTCTGCTGACTCTCCCATGACCCTTCGCTCGGACACCCTGTTGAGGCTGCCGGGCAGAGGGGTTACCGCCCGGGCAGCTGACCCCCTCCCTGTGCGCTCCCTCCAGGCAGACGCTCAAACCTTCTACATCAGCAGCCAGTCGCTCATCCTGGGATTCTCCGGAAGCACAGGACTCTTGGAGGTCTGTTTTATCTTCTCTGACTGAACCCTGACAGGCTGATTTGGGGATTTTCTAATCTCTTGGGTAGAAAATACCCATAAGCGTGATATAAAAGGGAACATTACAAGCGCTTGTACTGCATTGCGCTCTTTTATCTCATTTCTGTTTCATTGATTTTTTTGCTTTGTCTTTTCCTTGTTCAGAGTATCAGGCGGAGAGAGGATCTACAAGAAGTGAAAGTTCAAATGCAGTTTATGGTCTATGGCACCCGGCCGTCTAAAGACAAGAGTGGAGCATACCTGTTTTTACCTGATGGAAAACCAAAGGTATTTCCCCATAATCCTTTTTATATTATCACTTAAAATACATTGGATTGATTGATTCTTTTTCAATCAGTTAAACTAGGACTTAGACAAAAACTATTGATCTACAAGGGAAATTATTTGGACACAGTAGCTCAAACGTCACAATATAATTATAATAATAATAGAATAAAGGTGCTCCACAGTTTTATACGTGGCATAAAATGTATCTATCTTAAATAATATGAGCAGATGACTCCATAATGCCATACTGTCTACATGAAGGATACAAATGAGGACTTTAAGTCACTTTATAATGTTCTTACCTCCTTAAACCCATATCTGGAGTTGTTTTTGTTTCATTCACACATGTTTGAGTAACTCTTTTATGAAAATGCTCTGTTCCACCTAGTTTTCGTCTACCTTTTTGCCATTAGTTCAGTAGAGATGGGCAATTCCAGGGTTGAAATAATCAAAATTATTCTATTGAAGGTGTTTGGAGTTTAAAAATCCTATGTCCTCTAATACTTCCTGTATTACAGCATGACATCGCAAGGTAGAACTATGTGTTTTTTGTTTAAGAGAAGAACTTGGCTTAAATGCAGGATTTGTGTGTTAAACTTGTGTGAACGAAACAAAACATAACTCAATTTTTTTTTGATGATTAAACAACATTCTCACACCTCAAAACAGCGTAATACGGCCCCTTTAAATTTTGTGACTTCTTAGATTTCTTCCATGTCCCTCTCAGCTTGTCTCTCAGTCAGTATTGATTTTTGCTCCTCTTTTTCCAGCCGTACAGTCAGAAGGAGACCCCTGTGGTTCGTGTGGTGGAGGGCCCTCTCTTCTCTGAGGTGGTCACGCATTATCAGCACTTCCAGCAGACCATACGGGTCCACAATGTGCCCGGTAGGAAATGCACTATTAGCAAAACAGTGGCCTTTATTGCTACAACAGATGGAGTTTTACTAGACCTGTCAGTAATTATATTGACTTTTCATTCAATATATGAAAGCTAGCCCATTTTCCTTTGCTCTGCTAGGAACTTTTTAGTTGTAAAGGGTTAGATTGATTGATTTGTTTTTTCTTTAAAGTTTGTGCCAAGAGAATAAAAATAATCACATCATGCAGCATATATATTGAAAATCACATTCCTCTGAGTTTTCCTCTTCTCTCTCCTTAAGTCATCTCTATTAATTATAACTTCATGACTCATTACAGATGCAAACTAGATACTAAAGGGCTTTGTTCTGCTATTTATTGATTGAAACTCATGGTTTTGTTTTACAGTATTGTAGATTTAGAGTAGTTATGCGGGTTAAATCTGCTCTTAAGTTATTGTCTCACTGGAATAATTTAGTTTTCAGTATTATCATTTATAGCAACAGGCTTATTACAGTGGCTAATATCAACAAACTCTGTTTCAGGTGTTGAAGGTTTATCTATAGAAATGATCACAACAGTGGACATCAGAGATCAGACCAATAAAGAGCTGTCGATGCGCTTGGTTACTGACGTCCAGAGCGGAGACATGTTCTACACTGATCTCAACGGCTTCCAGGTTTGTTTATTTATTTACTTTTAACATATTGCAATAGAAATTACAATAGATAAAAAAGTAAGTGCAGGAAAATGCAAAAAACAAGAATTAAAAGGCTTATATTAAAGTCTCCACCTTATGCACTGCTAAAAACAATTACATTTATGTACCTTAGAAAAAAAATCATTGAATTCAAACATGGATTAAAATCAATGAAACAACAATTGAATGATTATCAACGTCAGGTCAGCATCATATCAGGGGGACATGTCCTATAGAACTGTATTTCTGTGAATTGTTCAATATTTTTGTCCTTTTTTTTTGGTAGATTCAACCTCGTCGTCACTATTTAAAGCTTCCTCTTCAAGCCAACTTCTACCCCATGCCGAGCCAAGCCTACATCCAGGACAGCCAGTACCGCCTGACCCTGCACACAGCTCAGGCACTGGGAGTCACCAGCTTAGAAAGTGGTATGCATATTACATTTTATATTTTGTCACACATTGCATAATCACATTTGGAGCTGAAATGTGATTTGAGAATTCATCTTGGTGTGTGCCCTGTGTATGGTTGGTGTACGGCGACGCTGACAGACATACTTACACCTATTTTAGCATCAGTACGGATTATTTTGTTTGTTAAAAATGTGTGTCTAAATTGAGTTCTACAAATTATCAATCTGATGTGAGACAGTTTAATTATTATCATAAAACATAACATAAATTGTCAATCTCATCACGATACCTGTCCCAAAAACCTGCCATTAGATTTTTATGTATAGACTTTTAATATCTTCTTCTGTTTTTGTTGGTGCACGTATTATTGCTCTAGTTTAATTACATCTTGTTGATGTCTGCGCTGACGTTCTGGTTTCCCGTCTCTGCCTCAGGTCACCTCGAGGTGATTCTGGACCGGCGCCTGATGCAAGACGATAACCGCGGGCTGGGACAGGGCCTGAAGGACAACAAGAAAACTGTGAACCGCTTCAGACTGCTGCTGGAGCACAGAGGCATGGGCAACAAGGTTAGTGCCAGAAAACAGCTCATAATGTTAAATATATGCTGTCTATTCACAACGTTTAAGTCCTGTATTATACCGAAATGACTTATAAGATTTAAGCAAAGTTAGAGTGTTATTCCTCGAAAACATACTACAACATGCAGAGAGTTTTCAGTTTGAGAGAAGGTCTTAATAATTAGGATTTGTAAATGATGCAAAACACAACTCCAGGTATGTTTTTGGAAGATGAAATATCATAATAGATGAGAAAATACTGTAATGTGCGCTCTTTAAATATATCCTCTCTATTGAATCTGTTTAAATCAGCCAAGTGTTTTGTCCTTCACTGTGTGGCTCACTTTCTCCACTCATTTATTTCACCATCTGTCTTTCTATCTAATTGTCTTTTTCATTTCCTTTCTTTCCACATCATTACTTTTCCAGCGTGATGGCTTTTTCCACAAATTCTCCTCATTGTTTCGTAGTTTCTCTCAAATTTTGAGTGACGAAGTTCAAGAGGTAATGTTTCTGTAGCAACGACAGTGATGGTCATTAGAATGAATCATAGTCTGTGTTATAGAAACTACTGCTACTCGCTCCTGTTTGGTCTCCCCGCTTCCCTGTTTAGATGTAACTGTCAGAGAATGATACATGCAAATAACATTCTCAAAAAAGTAGGCATAAACATGTTTGAAAGATGAAAATGACTCGCTAAAGTCTTAAAAAATACTGCTTTTATCTTCACAAAACAATTTACCACCGCTAGTCAGTTTGAGATAAGTCGACCCAGGCTGTTGTGCTCTTACATTAGACTTCTGGCTCATAGATTATCCCAACTTTAGAGTGTAGTTATAATAAAGAAGATAGATTAGAATGAATCTGTTCTGTTTGTCTCATCACTACAAACAACCGTCTTTTTCAGATGATGGACACCGGAGTCACAAGCTTCCCCTCCATCTTGAGTCACATGACGAGTGCCATCTTAAACCATGACGTGTTGGCACTGCCCGTCCTGCCCAAACGCAGAGGCATCCCCCCTCTACAAACCTTCGCCCCGCTCAAGTCTGCCTTCCCCTGTGACATGCACCTGGTCAACCTGCGCAGCATCCAGACACAAGTATGAAGAAATCTTTTATTATAGACAAAGATTAAGTGAGCTTGGGCGCGCTTCCAGCTCCATCGACGCTCTAATTCACTTTGTATTGAAAAAACTTTGCCCTTCTGCTGTTGTCAGGCTGCTTATTTAATGTTTGTGTTAACCCGCTTTACATGATCCTGGTGTTTTTATTTAGTTACTTTGTCCTAATATGGATCTCTGCTCCAAATTCGCCACATAACTGCGAGTTATTGTTGATGTCACACCCCCTGAATCCACTTTTTTTATAGAGTTTATTATCATGTTGTATTTGTTGGATGAGGCTGATTTTGTGTGTTTGTGTGTGAGCAGCAGGACCCACTGACCCCCTCACCGTACACAGCCTTCATCATTCACCGCCTGGGCCTGGACTGCACACTGGAGGCTCAGAACATGGCCTTTAATTGTACCACTACACAAGGACAGGTGCGGAAAATACACACACTACTACACTACTGAAAACTGAAAATGAAAGGAACTCTTTTAATTAAAAGTAGAAATATGTGGGGTCCAGTCAACTCATAAAATCTCACAAATACACAATGACCTTACATTAAAAGTAAATCACGTAACAGCCATTACATAACAGCAACTTCAATCATGAGTGAAGTAGGCAGAAAACACATCAGTTAATCACAGTTTGGTTAGCATTGGGTTTTTTTATGTTTTTTTTTTTTTAAAGCAAGATGATTGTGTATCAGCATCATTTCCTGAGGCATCATATTCCAGTGAGAAACGACTCTCTATGCAAAAGATTTTTTCAGTGTATTAATTTTAGGTTTAGGCAAAGTAAAGTTCATCTAGACTGTGTACAAGTCACGAGAATTACTATATTGACTTATTGTTCAATACGTGATAGAGGGAACAATCGTTTTGGGAGGTCAATATTTATCCTAGGGACTTTTCTTAGTATTAGTGAGGCACTTTTTGTTAATTTTCTTCTCCGATATAGATTTGATTTGTAGGGGGTTGAATAAATAACTGCTGTTTATTCATTGCAGTCTGTGTTTTTAGAATTGTTTTTGGAGGATAATTTACATTAGTGTTACTGTGTCAGTGGCATAAATGTCTATATTTTCTTCAATATATCATACTTCAAAATGTGTTATTGTTAAAAGTGTGTGAATACCTGGTCATTTTTATCAATTTGAGCTAAGACCTTTGTTTGGTTAGATAGATAGAGCTCCTTATCGGATATTAAAAGTTAGTAATGTTCCTTTTTCACAGCTTAACATATCTGGACTCTTCAAGAACCTGGACCTACAGCTGCTGCAGTCCATGTCTCTCACCCTCATGCACTCGGGCACGGTTCTGGCCAACGACTCCACCGTGAGCCTGGACCCCATGGAGATCTCTGCCTTCAAACTCAAGCTGCGCTAAAACAGCTGTCCCAACAAGCAGCGCCAGGGCTCCCACTGGTCCGGACCAGCAGCCAGACCTGAGCTGGCCTCAGACTTTGCTGTCCTGTTGAATGCACATTCACAACCACAAAGAACACAAAGCAAAAATGTCTGTACCAAGCGTGAACTGACAGCAGGGGGCAGGCTGTAGCTGTGATACTGTGGCCCTGTGGGGAGCAGAGACAAGACTTGTAACTTAGAGCCTTCTAGAAGCTGGTGTTTCTGAAACACACTTTAATTTAGCTTCACTATGTAAGATTTCTCCTTTTTCTACAGTTTGGTCAATCTCGGACTGAAATATTGAATGTAAATATCCATAAGGCCTGGACGTGTGCAATTTCCAGCTTTATTTGGCTCTAAGCGATCGTTTTCACTCACGTCCTTCTTTCTGAAAGCAGCTCAGAGAATGTGTGGTCTCAGTCAAACTCATCACGAGATCAACGCACAGCTGAGGCAAAGTCCAAGAGTTCATCTGAGGCTGCTAGAAGATAAAATGTGACCATGAATCATTACGTGTAATGGGCGACTGTTGTGCCCATTCTGTGGATAGAGGACTTTCTCTCCGTCGCCCTGTGAGCTTCCCCTTTTGTCGCTGATGAGAAAAATACGCAGGAGTCCAGAGGGAGTTGGACCAGATTCTCCCAGCCCCTCTTCTGTCATTCCCACACAGATCCACCGCTGCTGAGTCGCTGGTTTGTTTGTATGCAGTGTGAGCCTAGACAGTGACTATACCTCACATATGGCCCGTTTATCCATGAGTGTCCGTGTGGAGTGTCTGCGCTTCAGGCTTGTTTTCCACAAAAACCTCATTATTCTGAGTATTTTTTTGTAGACTGGCCATCCACAACATTGTTTTCTCAATGAATGATTCCTCAGCCTGTGCTATTAGCAAAAAGGTTGGTATATGCCCACAAATTTACCAAGGACAAGGACTGGCAAAGGTTTTTATTCAAAGTTAGGGGTTTAATCTTATCCATTATAATGCTGTTTCCTCATCAAAAGCATCCTCGGAGTTTTGTTTTGTTTCACTCGCATGTTTAGCACACAAACTCTGCATATTTAGGCACTGCTCTTCTCTTTGATAGCTGTGGTAATACAGGAAGAGCTCCACTGTGTTTTTGAACTGTATACACCTTTGCTAGAATCATTTGGATGAGTTCTGCCCTGGAATTGCCAATCTCTACTGAACCAAAGGAAAAATGTAGCTGATAATTGGAATTGCCGATCTCTACTGAACCAAAGGAAAAAATGTAGCTTATAATTTCAAAACTACTGCTTCATGACATCACAAGGTGGAAAAGAGCATTTTGAATTTTGGAGATGTTCCTTGACTATTGATAGAGTTACTTTAACATGCGTGAATGATACAAAACACAACTTCGGGAATATTTTTAGAGCGGTAACAACATTATAACATTGCTTAAAGCTCATAAGCCTCAGTTAAAACATAAAACCAAACTGCAGTTTCTATTTCGTAGTGTACAAAAATCCAAGCATTTTCTATAAACAACAAAGAGATGCGACGGCTGCCTGGGCTATTTTCTTTCTACACTTTCAGGGACCATATGTTGTACTGTTAGGCAGTTGAAACTTTGCTAACTCACAAAGGACCTTTTTAGATGCAGTATAGTTTCCACACATTTCTGCATCAACTGGCAAAAAAGTTTCCCCAGGTTGAATCATACTTTGAAAGCCCTTTATAAAGAAATCTTGACACCTCTCCAATTTTAACAGGTATGCTCGCGATCGTTTCCTTCGAAGTCTCTGGCAACACACTGGAACTGGCAACGCTTCTATACAGTTTAGTCTTTCCTCTCGACAGAAGCTCGTCAAAGAGGCTAAAAGCACTTCCTATGCATTACACACTGCTTCAGCGCCGTGAGAAATGATTTACAACGTTTAAATGCAAAAGCCGTGGTGACATTTCAAGCAGTTTGGCTGGTGCACAACAAAAAGATTCACCTCTATCTCGCTTCTGTGCGTGACCACTCCTATAAAAGCATTTTTTCAAATAGTCTGCTTTCGTATGACCTTCACAGAGCTTCTCGTAGTTAGGCGAGTTAGTTTCAGACTTTCTCGTGTCTTATCCTTCACGGCATCTCGGTTCACTACAAACCATTTAAAGAAGTGGATTAAGGGCACCAGCATTCGGCTCCAGTCCAATGAGGCTCAAGATGCTAGCAGTTATGAGAGCGAATTTAGAGAAGTTTCACACTAAGAAGAGGGATTTATTTAAAGAGGAATATTTCTAATCCACCACTTATCTGCAGGTTTCACACTATAGTATTAAACCTTTCTATCTTCAAGTTAAACAAGCCAGACTAAGTTACAGTTCAGATCTGTGGAGTGGTGGAGAGTCACACAGTATATCGAATCATATATCGAATCATCTTGACGTCAATGCAGTGTCACGATCAGAAGTCCTGCGCTTCACATTTCTGAGACCGGGCGACTTCACTCGTGTTGTACGTTTGTCACTGTTTGTAATGTGAGTCTGTCAATGTCATTCTTTTTTTAATGTGATTTTTGTAGCACTGTTTTTGAATCAGAGATAATATATGAAGGCAGAGGGCGCTTCTGTATTGGTCTATAATAGAGTGAATAGGCTGTGCAGACAAAGAAGGTGGATGAATAAAGATTAATATTCAGTACACAATGGTGCTACTTTTTCTTCTGTTTTTTAATCAGTAATTGTGATTGTTTAAGTCACAATATAACATTATTGGCTGAGCGGGCAGAGCCAATGATCCACAGGTTGGTTGTCCGATTCCAGCTCAAACAGATGAATACAGTTGTGTCCTTGGGCAATACACTTAACCCAACTTTTCCCAGTGTCTTTGTACACTGGTGTGTGTAATGTGTATGAATTGATTTGAGCCTTAAGGTGTGATATATGGATTTTTATTATACTTGTATAAACATTTTCATACCAATTTATTCACTCAGTATTGGATTTTTGGAAATTTGAGATAAAAATGCTCCTTTTTTGTAAGAGAATGTCATTTTCATACACAAAATAATAGTACTTTCTTTCTGATAAAGCTCAAAATCTTACAAAAAAGCTGACATTTTTGAAAATGTGATTTTTGTGTATTAATACCATGAGTTTCTAGTTTGGATATTAGTATCAATAACTGATTTTAGCTACTTTTGTCAACCCCTTTTTTTTCCTCAGTCGCTTTACATTTTTTCCACAGAATCAAATTTTCAAAGCTAGAATTTCCCTTGCACGATAATGGTTCCTGCTACGAAGTCAAATCGATGCTTCACTGGTGGAGTTTTGGAGCAGCCACAAAAACACGACGGTTCACAGCCTTCACTTCTACCACTTTCTCAGCGCGAGGTGTTAGAGGACGAGAGACGCTTTGTTTGTAACTGGCCCAGAAAACAGCAGTGAGTCTCGACCTGGATTCAGAGCAGCAGCTGCTTTGAGGACACTACGGTGACACTATAGAGGTCAGTGTATTTTTCTGTATAATGAAGGAGGTAAAATACTTGAGTCAGATCACTATTGCAATAAATAATTACGTTGAATTGAAATAATAATGTATAATGTATTAATAAAGTGTACGGATAATGAACATGCATTAATTTGAGTTAAAATACAATAGGCTCTGTACCTAACTCACTGTCTTAAAGCTATCAGTGACTTATTAAAACCGTGAAACCTAAAATAAACAAGCTGTTAAAATAAAGATAAAGACTACCTAATTATCTGCATATGTAGAATAGTCTGCTTCGGTTTGTAGTGCTGTTGTAATATTTATTATCCAACAGATCTAATTATAGAACCAACAATAGATGTACCTTCACCCCTGAACCAAGCTCGCTGTATCTGAGCCCACATGTGCGTTTAGTTGTCCTACCTGCACAAACAAACCTCGTCTATTTCTTTTCATTCGAAGATCAAAGCTCAAAATGCTCTGTTCCACCTTGAGATGTAACAAAGTGGTAGTTTTCAAGCTGGTTCCACGCTGATATTTAGACATTGACGTCTAATTACCGGAGTAGCATGAATAATATTAATGTGATAACCTATTATTTGTGCTCCCATAGATCATAAGATGCTCGGGCCAGTGTTTGTGCACTTGATCAGAGAATACTTCAGCCACAGAGGATATCAGACAGTGGGGAAATGTCCTAACTCGTGCATTTTAAAAAAGAGCCAAGGTCTTCGGGAAAATATCTCCTCTAAAACGGAGGCTGCATGGACCCTTTGTGCTTCTTTTCCTTCGTCATGTTGGCGATCTGTGGAGAAAACCGTAAAGCCTAAATAAAGAACCAATAAAGAACCAATAAAGTTCTCTCACAGCCCAAATCACACACTTTAGTACCTACATATGATGATGAAATTTGGTTCTATTCGCATTAAGTCCCTATTTCTTTTACGTAAAGCCTAAATAAAGAACCAATAAAGTACCTACATATGATGATGTAATTTGATTGTATTCGCATTAGGTCCCTATTTCTTTTGGCCAAATCAATTCCATGTACGTAGGTGGCTGCTGGTCAAGCTTGGCTACGCATTGGAAACTGGACATTTCCCCAACCTACATATGATGATGAAATTTGGTTCTATTCGCATTAAGTCCCTATTTCTTTTAGCCAAATCAATTCCATGTACGTAGGTGGCTCCTGGTCAAGCTTGGCTACGCGTTGGACATTGGACATTTCACCACAGCGCTGCAGAAACTTCACCTGCAACTCCACGGTAGGACGTAAAAGGGCGATGTGTGGAGTTAATATGATGAAACTGAGATTCAGGAGCAGGACCACACCTCAACTGCCCTCTTCCTCACCAGTGAACCACAACCACAACCTCTAATTTCCCAGAAGTCCACTTGTTGCAGCCTATAGCATCAATCCAACTCGTCTCTGCTAACTCCCACCCCCTGTCTCGTTTGTCTTGCAGCTGTATGACATCTAAGAGGGGTCCTGGGCCAATTGATGACTGAGACGGAGCCCCCACCCTGAGTCTCAACCCAATCATCACTGCCTCATTCATCCAGTCATTCATCATTCATTCATTATCATTGCTTGTGAGTAGGGGGATAGAAGGGGGTAATGGGGCTGTAGGCGTATGTTTAGACCTAAGGGTGTCTGTCTTACATAGGCTGATTATATTTGGAAAAAAACTAGCTACTTATCAATGGAGCTGCTTCATTCAGCACCATGGACAGCAGCCCCTGACACACTCATCTCTCACTCTCAACAAAGAAGTATTCATTTTATCTGTGTACTTTTTAATTTGTTGTCAGTGTCATCCACCCGCAGCTCCCTCTTCACTGCGCGAGCTTTAAATATTTATTCATTTCAGCACGAGTCAGCAAAAACCTTACAAAGATCAAATTGGACAAGAAATAGCGACGCTAACAGTGAGGCTGCCGGGCGCTATTGTTCACAGAGCCAATTTGAATGCTACTTTTATCATCCATCCACTCCCTAGAAGCGAGCGCAGATCCTCCGGGGGGCTTTAAGACGGCTTTATATTCTGTTTTTAACTTATTTGCTGTCAAGCCCCATGCAAAATATAATACAACCCGAATGACAATGGCAACCTCTGAAATAAGGCGAATAAGACTTTAACAAGTGTTTGGTCTTTAATTTAGGGATAAATTACAGCTACATAACACATTTGTTTTATATCTAGTATTGATTGATAATGGGAATTGGCAGTTACTTCCAATCCTTTTATTTGTATTTTACCAACATAAAGTATCCAAAGTGCTGCACAGAGGCACAATATAAAGACACATTTAATGAAATAAAGCTTAAAATAAATAAGGAAGCAAGTAAAAACCAAGCAAAAAACTTAAAAAACAAACATTGCATTAATTTGAGTGAATTTGAACAAAATTTGAACAAAAAAGTGCCAACAATTTCTCACAGCAGCACATTAGGTACTTTACTGTGTCTCACTTATTTGCTGTCAAGAGCAGCAAGAGCATGGGGCAATTTCTAGAATAAGGTGAATAAGTAACTGAGACTGTGGAGAATGAAATACACTAATCGAAACTGATTTGTTCGACTTGTTATAATTAAAAACAATTGCGTGTTGCCAGCTGTAGTTACTGCAAACCCGAGCCCAGTACATGACAGCTAATTATGATGAGGCAAAGGCCGCAGTGAGGCAGAGAAGTGAGGCGGGCTGAATGGTGTGTAATGAGCATGTGGTAAAAAGTCCTCCCCTTTAAAAAGCTCAAACACTTTCAGTTCCACATAAGGACATTTATAATGCAAAACACCACACGCCCACAGTGAGCAGCCTTCTCCCAGCAGGTCTAATTATAGAACCCACAATGAATGTACCTTCACCCCTGAACCCGGCTACCTGCATCTGAGCCCTCGCTTATAATGAAGAAACCACATGTGTGTTTAGTCGTCCCACCTGCACAAACAAACCTCTTCTATTTGTTTTCATTTAAGCATCAAAGCTCGACGTGCTCTGTTCCACCTTGAGATGCAACAAAGCGGTATTTTTCAAGTAAACAGCTCGTCTTTTACCTTCAGTCCAGCAGAGATTGGCTATTCAAGGAGTGAAATTATCCACATGATTCGAGTGAAGGTGTACAGGGTTCCCACGCTTTTTCACTGACTTTTCCTTTACTTTTTCATGACCTAAAGTGAATTTTCCATGACTTTACGGCACCCGACATGTGTAGAATTTAGCTTTACTTTTAGGATTAAATATGAAATATTACTCCTTTAAATCACCTTATGGTCCGGCATTATAGTTTTTAACGTTCCAAATATATATATCATTGTATTTACTGTCGTCTCTTTTAAACAAAAAACCTTATTGTGTATTGTCACGCAGTGTTTCCTGCAGAACATTTGTTAGT
Source organism: Scartelaos histophorus (assembly GCA_000787155.1). Lineage (NCBI taxonomy): Eukaryota > Metazoa > Chordata > Actinopteri > Gobiiformes > Gobiidae > Scartelaos > Scartelaos histophorus. The sequence continues at coordinate 1,289 of KN503772.1, read as the reverse complement.
CAAGGTGGTTTGGGGATTCACTGGTATCAGAGCCGTGTGAAAATAATCAGAAATAATCATAATAGCCTAAAGATAGCACTATAATTGTGGTAAAGAGATAGTAAAATTCCATAACTTTTCCAAAACTTTCAGTGAATTTACAAAAATCCATGAGTTTTCCAGGATTTCCATGACCGTTTATGGAGAATACTTCCTGTATGACATCACAAGGTGCAATAGAGTGTTTTCTGTTTGAGATAATAGCACCTTAAATATGTAGGGTGTGTGTCCAAGTATATTATAACACAAATCAGACGAGGGCTTAATATGAAACTCAACTCAAAACTTTTGAGAAGAATCTAGTGGTGACAATATCTGAAAATCAAATCAAGTGTCCCAAGTGAATGAGACATGCTTGAAATAATGATTTACGACCAGGAAAAAGTGGTGAACCATCTGAGAGAGGGAGTGGCAGCTGCTGGGGCCAAGATTTGTTAAACCCTAAAACTTTTAAAACCTGCAGTAAAGACAAAAAAAAGTCACCACATGCTTCACAACACCTCCTCATTTTTATTCACGCCGACCTTCTCCACATCCATTATATCAAAAGTCTGCAAGAGCACTTTAAAAAGAGGACGAACGGGACAATCTGGGACGGGAGCCCTTGAACTTTGCCTGAACAGCCAGTCCCTTCTGCACAAAAGCGACTGGAACCAGACGACAGAGCGTGAAAAGCCTCTGTCCAAACTTAAGACGATTCAACCACAGCTGCTTATTTGTAAAACGTGTCTCTCAAATGCAGAAAACATCACCCCTCAAAAATTCTCATAACATTTGCAACAAAACTTCTTTGACCTGAGATAAGTAATAGTTTGGTGCTACAATGTTTTTTTGTTTTTTAACACGTAAACCCATAGACCGTATAAAAGGGGTGGAGTAAGTAAAAGGAGTGCGACGTCACCCATAGGATTCAGCGTCGCTCAAATGAGGCTCCTGATGCTTCACGGTTACAGGAGCAAATCTGGAGCCGAACTATGACATGAATAGAATTTGGAAATCCGACCGCGAGTATCATAGCAACCACAAGAGCCAATGATGATTGAGGTCGTTAAATGTTCTCGCCCTTCTCACCGGAGAGCGGTGAAGAGCTTGATTCATCATCTCAAATTAGTCTTGACGGGCAAGAATTTCACATTTTCAAAACTAGGTATTTACACATCTGTACAGAATATTTAAAAATAAATCAACTACCATTACTTTATTTTATTTATTGTACTTGCCAAAAAAACTGGACATCGGGGTGTCGAAGG
>KN503768.1:5179-17389 GCA_000787155.1 Scartelaos histophorus | reverse complement strand
TAGAGAAAAGAGCGAGAGGAATGGAGAGAGCAAAGCAATGAAAGAGAGACATAGAAAGAATGAGTCTGAGGGAGAGAGTGACGGTCAGAGGCGTAAAAGAAAGAAGCAGAAGAAACAGAAACAGAGGAAGAGAAAGATAGAGGAGATTATGAGAGAGGGAGAGAAAGAGAAAAAGTGGAGAGAGAGAAATAGAGATAACGTCTGATGAAAAGAGTGAGGGACAGAGGCGTAAGAAGAGAAAGAAAGAAAGAAAGAAAGAAGAGAAACATAGATACAGAGGAAGAGACAAGATAGAGGAAAGAGCGAGAGGAATGGAGAACGAGAGTGCAAAGAAAAGAAAGAGAGACATAGAGAGAGAGGAATGGAGAATGAGAGAGCAAAGAAAGAGAGACATAGAGAGAATGAGTCTGAGGGAGAGGCGTAGGAGAAAGAAGAGAGACGAAGAAAAGAGGAAAAGAGAGATAAAAGAAAGTCTGAGAGCGAGAGGGACGATGGAGAGAAAGAGGAAGAGGAGATGGAGCTCGTGATGTGCCTGGCTTCAGCCCAGAGTCCCACGCTGGAGGGACAGAGGTCACGGGCCTGTTTTCCCTGATGGGACACAGCTCCGGGACACAGCGAGACTGGGGTTTAAATTACACTGATACATCACCAGGAAAACGCCTCTATCTCCTACTGAGCACTTCTTGGTATTCTGGAAGATAAGCCTTATATGAATTAAGCTAACATAGAGCTGGATAGATAATAGATAATAGGAGATAATAGTTACTAATTGTGTTTATTTATTTAGCAGTGAATTACAAGAACATGCAGCTACAGAGTTTGAAATAAAAATGGGTCCAGGATTTTCCATACAATTGCAACAAAAGGTGAACTTGTATAGATGAATAGAGTCTGATACTTGTTCATTAAAAAAAAAAAGCTGTTCTAATCGTTATGCTTTTTATTTATAATATTTAAACGTGCATTGCGTAAATTTTCTGATGGCGAGTCTGCAACTTGCTTTTCTCCATGGAGATGTTATTGCTTTGTCTGGAATATTTTTTTTACCATATTTATGGTATTAAACCTTTTTATCTTCATGGAGAACAAACCGGACCAAGTTACATGTCAGATCTGTGGAGAGGCGACCCCGCTCACAGTCAGAATGTCTGTTTTTCGAGGTATTTTTGAGCTATAAAACCACCTGTAACTGAATAAATGCAAAGTAGAGCTGTTATTGTCATACTGTGGAACGTGCAGACAGACCTATGACATTTCTATAGAAACAAGTACAAAGTTACATCATGTACCTTCAAAACTTTATAATTTACAGAAACAACATTTGAGTTCAAGGGACGGTTCTAATCATAAGAGTCTGGTATGACTTAGAAATTAAAAAAAATATATTAATCTAACATTTCTTCTTAACAAGTATATACAGCATTCCCTTCTGTGAACAGGGGTGCCTCTCCACAGATCTGACTTGTAATGCAGAGTAGTACTGTAGATAAGATAGTAGAATAATAAGATAACATTTCCAAGGAGGCAAACAGGTAGCAAACCCTCCACTAGAAATGTTCTGCAGTGCAGCTTTCGTATTTTCAGCTTTTGTGGTGGCCGGTTGCTTCTGTCACTCATATTTTACATGCAAAATAATACAGACTCACCACTGAGAAGGAGCAGTCCATGTCAAAGCTCAACGTTTCAGAAATCGTTTTTGCCACCTCTGTCCAGAAAGGCTGAGTGAATGATCCACAATTTATTCACATATTCCAAACCTCGTGTCTCATGTCTTACTTTGTGAAATCTCTCGTCCAACCTGTAATGTTTAATTTATATCATGGCCATATTTTAAAGCTACCATCTCACCACCATATCACCACTAGATGCTTTTGGCCTGACAAAAGATCAGAGAGCACAGGTTAGGTTAGGAAAAAAGGCGGGTTTCACAAATGGCCTGACAAAAGATCAGAGAGCACAGGTTAGGTTAGGAGAAAAGGCGGGTTTCAAAATCAAACAAACACACAAATGACAGCTTTTTTAGGGTTCAAATTATTACTACATACTACATATTTATATTATAATATTGTTTCGTTGTCACAAACAGACCTGGAGTTGTGTTTTGTTTCATTCACACATGTTTAACACACAGACCTTGCATATTTAGTTTTTTTTTAGTTTTTTTTGTTTAGTTTTTTTAGAGTTCTAAAATCTCTTGGATAATTTCAGCCCTGGAATTGCCAAACTGTACTGAACAAAAGGTAAAACAAAGCAAATGTGTGTGAATGAAACAAAACACAACTCCAGGTATGTTTTTAATAAGTAAATAACACATTCGGACATGGCTAAAAGCTTAAGAGAGTCAATTCCGTGTAATATAGGACCTTTAACCATGCTAAATTGTTTTTGAAGGAAGAAAACATCCATATCCTTCTGTGAGTCAGGTTTATATTTAGTGTAAGAGCTGAGAACCACACACCTGTGACGTCTCTTCACGTGTTGGTAATACAACATTCCATACATTTTAATTGCAAACACATCTCGTCAGTGTCAGGATAATTAGAGTATGTATCGGGATGCTAAAGATACATCTGATCTGCAAAAAGTGAACCTGAATTTGATGAACCTGTGATTATCACTGTTGCCATCGGTGACACCTCATGCTGAGAGGCTGATGTGGAAAGTATAGAGCTGGGTTTTAAGATGGAAAGAGACAAAATAAGAAGCAAAATCTCCGAGGCAGTGACCAATCATGCAACGATGTCCCTGGATTATAAAACATATTTATAGAGGAGTAAATCCGATGCCAATATTATTTAATACAGATGGGGGCAGCTAAAATAAATATGCTCGAAATGCAGATGTCTGTAATATAGTGAGTATAAATTGATATATTTAACCTGCTAGCCCCCACGTTCCAAATCAAAAGTCAGTATAGACGTGCTCCATCATCTCTCGCTCATTTTCCACTTTCACTTTCACAAACTCCTACTGCAGATGTACAGGAGGTTACAGTGTACAGTTTACAGTCTACAGGGAGTTACAGGGCTGTGATTTCCTGCTCACGATGAACATATAACGGCTGCTGATGGTGCGCTCGCAGTGGTCAGACACGTTTGAGATTTGTGGTGAGTTGTGGGGTCAGAGCTGCTGTAGCCATAAGAACAGCGCGTGCAGCTAAAATCCAGCTGCAGGCGACGTAAACACAGCTCTGGTGTCTGGAGCGAGGAGGAGGTGAACTGGGGCAATGTATTCTGAACAAATCACCACACGCAGGAGAGCCAGAAAAGTGTGAAAAAGCCTGGATTTTAACAAAGCAGTGTTAAAGTTATCAGTGCCAACGGTTTGCTAATGTACTTCTATGATGTGTTGGCAGTTATAGGTGCATGTATCAAAAGATAACGGTTTCAGAAACGTGTCCACAGCCCTGCACCTCGGCTCACGTCCCTTGTACAGTGTGAGCAGGTCAGCATATATGTACATTGTTCCGTATAGCGTAAGCAGTTATGAGCTTTGTATAAGATTCATATGCACATTCTGAGTTTGGGAACGATTTGAAACGTCTTAAAATTGTACAAAATCACACAGTGTGAGCCCAGCTTTAGTCTGTCACAAGAGATGACATTCACATATACCTTTATGCTAATGAGAGTAAAAATGGCTGTGCATATATGAGTATAGGTAAGTAGAGCAGATGTATTTTAAGAATGTATCATTAGAGAGAAATGTCCATCATTGGGGTCCTCGTCAGACTCTGGAGTAAGTTAAACACAAATATAGGTCCACACAAAGTAGAAGGCTGACTGTGACTTAAAGCACACATAGAGAACAACAATTCAACTGATTTATAAAACGATGCTTTCAGTGAGATACATGCAGATACAGATATCCTCCTGCACTTATCAGCTTTGTTGCACAATTTATATAAGCAAGTGACTTTCCCTGACCATCTGTCTCTTCACCTTGTCTCTCTCCCTCTCTTCACATGCCTGTCTCAAACAGGGAAGCACCAACCTTCTTTACACAGAGTCATTCCAGGTGAAGGCTGTTGGAACGAACTGTGAATGCAGACAGAGCAGAAGTCACGACGCAGCTCACAACAAAAGGGTTTGAATTCAGAGGAAATGAACCGTATACATAAATACTTGATATTTCTCCACTGTTTTCAGGCTCACACAGTTCACAGAGAGCAGGCACCACTTCAGGAAGCACACATGTAGAAAATGGAAATGCATTTCTCCATAAAGATGTTATTCCTTTTTTTTTAAATGTCTCACATTTCTTCATCTTCAAGGAGATAAACCAGACTATGTTACAGGCCAGATCCGTGGAGCGGCAGGCCCACTCACAGTCAGAATGCCTGTTTTTCTGGGTATTTTTTAAATATAAAACCATCTGTAATTGAATAAATGTAAGGTAGAGCTGTTTAATGTCATACTGTGGAACATTCCTGGCAGAGCAATGACATCTCCATAGGAACAAGCAGGTAACGCACCACCAACCATATATATGACAGTTCACTTTTAATATGATATTTAGGTGAAAAAGATGATGAATTGTACATTGTATTTACAACTGAAACCTCTCTGTGGTGGAGTTCTTTGTCTTAGTGTCGGGCTGTTATTTCTGCTGCATTTGTCTCTTCTTCTTCGGGCTCATTTATCGCTCAGTAAGCAGGGCCGTGATCTGTGCAGAGCTTTTCAAAGTGAGAAAACACCTCTCCTCCCTCTTCCCGCAGCAGCTCAGAGGTGCACAGATGTGATACTTTTAAATGGGCCTGTCTCTGTAATCTATGGAGCAAGACTGTGCACCTGAACTGTGTGTTACGGCGAAAGAACAGCAATAGTGAAACTTCAGGTAATGTGTCATGGTTATTTTGGGCCTATTTGCTTCGCGTGATAGAGTTTTGGGTGGGTTTTTTTTTATGCCCTGCCTGTGTCTGTGCGTAGGTTTGCCTCTCCACAGCTCTGACCTGTAACTTGGTCTGGTTTTTCTCCATGAAAACAGAAAGCTTTAATACCGTACTGTGAAACATCCCAAACTAAGCAACAGCATCTCAATAAAGAAAAGCATTTGATCCACCAGAGAAGTTGCACAATGCGCCTTTAATGACTACAGGCATTATTTTGTGTTTATTAAAATGTAATATAGCTAAATATATTACCTGTTTAGACAATGGGAAAAATGTATTGCAAGTTATTTTTTCCTTATCTATTATAATATTCTCACCAACTAATAAAGTCAAGTGGATTTATTATGTAATGTCTAAATTATGGGTGCATTATGAAACATTTCTTGTAGACAGTTCACCATCTGCTTCTCTTCTTGGAGACTGTAAAGTTCCACAGCAAAATAACAAACTTAGCGATCACCATGAAGACAAGCAGTTGACGGAGAGGTAACCCTGCTCACTGTAAAGATGCATGTTTTTCAAGGCTTTAAAAACACATATATGAATAAATGGAAGATAGATAGTTTTAAGGCCATAATGTGGAACAACAGTGCAATAACATCTATGCTAAAAGTGCACATCACAGACATGAGGAGAATCTTATGGGAATTAAAATCTCTGATCACAAAGAGTGCAGCGCAATATGTCTGCAGACCACAGGATATAAAGTTGTTTTCCATCTACAGTAAAACCACTCGCTCCGAGACTCTTAAGTGTTCAAAGATCAGAGCTCTGCACTTCTAGTTTAGATACTCAAAATTGTGTTATTATTATTTATGAAATGCAGTGCACTATTTCAGACACATGAATTTTAGAGCATAAAAGATTGGAGATAAAGTTCACAAGGAAGTAGAGTCACTATCACTATCACCTCGATCTGTGCGCTGTGTGAATGGAAACTGACACATGTGAGAAACTATCTCGCCTTTTTAATTTCAAAGAACACTTCAAACTGTAGTTAATAGCGCTTTTTTGTGGACTAGGGTCATTATTTGAGGAGGACAATTATTATGGATAATTTGGGTGAGATGCTGCAGTTTAAATTTAACACTTTATAAGAGGTGAGGAATAAAGTCTTTATTTTTGCTATATCCTGAGTTTGTATCAGTCACTCCTCTGCCCCTGACGCTCTGTTTCATCGTCTGTTACTGTAGCGTTGCTGGTGTTTGGTGGTTCTGATCTAACACTGACTCCACACACAAGGAGCAGCGGTTTCAAAATCACATATGAAGACAAAAAAATGGTGTCATGTCTCCCTGAACTCGGGGGAGAAGAAATAGCAGTAAAAATTGTGTAAATTCTCCTGCAGTGTGTGGCGGCCTCTCGTCTGAGTTCTTCTCTCAAACAGAAAACACTCTGTTCCACCTTGTAATGCCATGATAATACAGGAAGTGCTCCACTGCGTTTCTAATACACCTTCACTAGAATCATTTGGATGAGTTCAGCTCTGGAACTGCCGATTTATACTTAACTAAAGGTAAAAAGTGTTGTTAACTTGAAAACTACCAGTACATGAGATCACGAGGTGGAACAGAGCATTTGGAGTTTCAAAGATGTACTCCAAGTATGCTTTTGAGAAGGTAACAATATTCTAATATGTTTTAAAGCTCAGAATAATTTTACACAATATAGGATGTTTTCATTTTTATATTTTTGAATATGGGAAAAGAAATTGTATTATGAAGTCATTTTAATCTTATCTATCGGAGTCCCCAGGCACTGTATGGAGCCTAACCAAGTGTCTTTATAAGGTTTTAAAGCATGTCACATCTCTGTGTTTTCTCTTTCCTCTATAATTGATAGACTTCAGCAATGAACACTTTATTTGACTGTTTCATAATGACAAAGGCCAGGCCTCCTGAGGCAGTCTGCACGTAATGATGTGAAGACAAGAAACAATGCATGTGTTTTTTAAATGTGTTTGGCATCTGTCTACTGCCCCCACTCCACACTTGCCTTTGGGGACCATTTTCAAGATGGAGAGTCCCACGGAGACAGCGGGCAACAGCAGATTTAAGAAAAATGTATCAAAAACACACTGCATGAAACCAAAAGGGAGGAAGAGCATAACTGAATTGATAATAAACTAAAATAGAAATGTTTGCACTAGTTGTTTCATATTTACTATATTGTACAAAAATCTGGGGAAAGGATTATAAGACCTTTTTAAGTACCTATGACAGGTCAGACTATTCATTTTATTAAAACACAGTTACGATCATTATATTTAAGATTTAGCTAAAAATGCTTTTTTCTCTAGTTGGGCAGATCTTTTAGGTTTCAAATTTGCCGTCCCAGTTGTCCATCCATTTTGCACACAGAAATAATTATTTGGCAAATACACATATAAGAAAATGCCATTATTATCAGAAAGAAATGTGGTTCTTGTAAATTGTGCTGAACTTTTAAAAAATTATGATACACAAATTATTATAAACATACATACAATTAAATAAATAAACAATACACAAAGATTATAGACAAGATATAAGGGTAGTTAAATGATTCAGGTTGATAATTTCAGTCATTATAAACTGATAACTAATTTATTTAGCTTGTTTTCTAATGATTTACACATATATTTTAGATTATATTTGAACAGAAAAATATTAGGATTGGTATTATTCCACATACAACAGTGAATAAAATACTTTCCATAAAATGAGAAAATGTTAAATATATGTTTTATTTGGACAGAACTCTCCCCAGTGTGATGTAATCAGAACTCTACTTATTGTAATTTCCTACTTATTTTTCAACTTTTCTTGGCACATTGCTTCCTGATTGGTGTAAAATTATCATTTATATTTACAACATGTATTATTCCACCAAATTAAGTCTGTCATATTGCACTTTAAAGCCCAAAAAGAAGGGCAGGATCATACAAATGCACAATCAAAACTATTAAAACTTCTCAAGGCCCCATGGCAATATAAAAGAAAGTAGTGTATGATATACTTTCTACTGGACTTCTGTAGTACTGTAACTTTAATCAAACCAAATATTTTCACTAAAAAGAATTCAGTGCTTCAATGTTTAGCCCTACACAGCCCATAAACAAAACTCTGTCAAAGCATCTGCCATGAAAAAATACTGACAACCCATTACCATAGCAACCAAATGACTTCAGTACGATGTAATGCGAACACTGCACATTCCACCAATACTTAATCCTCTGTCTAAATGCATGTGTCTGTTTGGTTTGCTGGGGTCGGCGCTCCTTTGGGAATAAATACGAGTCACAGAGAAGCAGAGACACTGGGGTTTTGTGTTTTTATCTGATTTAAAACGTGTAGTCATGTCAGTCCAAGCCCTGTCACTATTCAGAGCACTGTGCTGCTATGTGCAGTCCTGTACCAGCAAAAGGTTACATTTGAATGTCTTTACAATAGTGCTTCAGTCAATTCAAGAAGGCGTTTTGTCGCTCCGTGCTTCCTGTCATCAGTTATGTTCTCACCCTGTCCCTCCTCTGTACCTCTCAAATATTAAAGGTCCTATATTACACAAAACTGACTCTCGTGAGCTTTAAGCCATGTTATAATGTTGTATAGAGTTGTGATTTCTTTCATTCACACGTTTAAGTTATCCTGCTCCTCTGTACCTCTCAAATATTAAAGGTCCTATATTACACAAAACTGACTCTCGTGAGCTTTAAGCCATGTTATAATGTTGTATAGAGTTGTGATTTCTTTCATTCACACGTTTAAGTTATCCTGCATTATTTATCTGTCTACATCTCCAAAGCTCAAAATGTTCTGTTCCACCTTTTGATGTCATGCAGTGATATTTTTCAAGTTAAGGGTGCACCATGTAACTTTTCGGTTAGGGGTCCATCACGTCCTTGTTTCTATGGATATGTCATTGCTCTGCTTCTAATGTTCCACAGTTCCACAGACATTAAACAGCTTTACATTACATCTATTCAATTATAAATGATTTTATAGCTCAAAAATACCTTGAAAAGCAGGCATTCTGACTGCGGTTAGGGGTCCATCACGTCCTTGTTTCTATGGATATGTCATTGCTCTGCTTCTAATGTTCCACAGTTCCACAGACATTAAACAGCTTTACCTTACATTTATTCAATTATAAATTATTTTATAGCTCAAAAATACCTTGAAAAACAGATATTCTGACTGTAACTTGGTCTGGTTTGGGCTCCATGATGATAGAAAGGTTTAATACCGTACTGTGATACATTTCAGACAAAGAAGTAATATCTCCATAGAGAAAAGCCGATGTTTGGCCTTCCACTAGAAAAGTTACACAATGCACCTTTAACAGCTATATTACACCATGTATCACCACACGGCACACTACCCAGAATATACGCAGAAATGTTAAAGCACCTCTACTCATTGTTTTCCAAAATGTGTCTTGCCCCAGTACATATGTAGTTAAGTCTATGGTGTATTGTCTGCACTTAATTGTTTTATTTTCCGAGAAGTAGGAAATGTGCAGTTAGCATGCTAGCTGTCGTTATCTTAGCAAACTCCACTCTGGCCTCTGAAAGTTGTGAAAGACCCATATAAACTCAAAGCAGCACTGCGAATAATTTCAAATGCACTAGTTCTGTTTTTGATGTTTTTAAGAAGTCAAAATTGGGTGCAAAGTCAAAGCTGCGCTGAATAATCACGCGGAGCCTAAATATATTAAATGAATCGAAGTTATCATTTTGGTGACAGAGGGATTCATTTGACGTTGTTCTCTGAAAAGGTCTGTCACTTTACTCACGCTGGTCCCATTCTCCAGCGCTGCAGAGATAAAGGATTCAGTTCAAAGACAGCGCCGCAGAAAGCCACGTTTCAACACCGCGGGGCACAAAATGTCACTTGTTACAGCAGAAAATGTGAGAACAAAACATAACAAATAAAAAAACATATTTTGAAATCTTGGAATTGTATTACTGTATAAAGAGCGAGCAAAAAAGCAAAAATTAATGTACATTTCTTACTTACTCTAATGAACAATTTATTTCTTGTGCAACTTTTCTGGTGGAGGGAATTTTCCTATCTTCATGGGAATCAAACCAAACTAATTTACAGGCCAGATCTGTGGAGAGGCGACTCCGCTCATAGTCAGAATGTCTGTTTTTCTAGTTATTTTTGAGCTATAAAACCACCTGTAATTGAATAAATGTAAAGTAGAGCTGTTTAATGTCACACTGTGTAACATTCCAGGCAGAGCAATGACAACAAGCAGATGACGGACCACTGACCAAAAAGTTACATGGTGCACCTTCCAAGCACTGACAAAAAACTGCTGATAGTTTGCAGTGACACGTGATGGGGTGTTCTACATCAGTTACCATGGTGACCCATTAGTGAACTCTGGTTAAAAAAAGTCTTAAGACTGAAAACTCAAGACAAGAAATACAAAATGGCAGCCCCATGGCAACCTGTATCAGACCAATAAAAAAAATTATATATTTGATTTGAGTTGTTTGTAGCTAAAACCGTAAAAACACTTGAACATTGCCTTGTCAGTCGTCAATGTTTAACACACAAATCCTGCATATTTAGGCTGAGTTCTTCTCTCAAACCAAAAACGATAACTCAAAATGTGTGAATTAGACAAAACACATATCGAAATATATTTTTGAGGAGGCAACAACATAGCATGGCTTAAAACTCACATTAATCAATTTAGCAATGTAAAAACAAAAGATTTTGAGGACTTATCAATGAAAGTACGATTCATATTCAAATATAAGTAGAAGTACAGCTGAGGTATGTGAAATAGTGTAAATGATTAATAGTACTATAAATCCCAACACAATACGCCCGCGGTCCAGAACTGCTGACACCACACGCTGTTCACATATTTCAGATGTGTCCACTCACACCAGCTGACTGCAGTCCCACACGCACACAAAATACACCACACTATTTATACTGGAAGCTTTCCTGTGTATACTATTCTACAAATTATGTTATTCTGGTTTGAGTATAAGCACTAAATACAACACACAGATTATTTTTAAAGCTTAAAACAAGAAAAACAGAACTATTTGAATGGTTTACAGTGGTCCAAAATTCCTCACTTTCAGAACATTCTAAATATGATGAGTTTCTGAGCTTTTCACAACTTTTTGAACCAGAGCACAGTTTTACCAGCATGCTCTAACAAACAATAACTAACTGCTAACAGCACACTTCCTAATTTTCTGACAAAACACTATATAATTAAATGCAAACAGTGAGCAGTGGACATATTTTGACCTCAAGATCTTAGACTTGATCATAGACATAAATCATAGATCATCATATATAGTGGACATAGCTAACCCGCTAGCTGCTACGTTCCAAATAGAAAGTGAGTCGAGGTGCGCTTCTGGCTCCATCAACTCCAATTGTGTATACATTGAAAAATGATTGGCTTCTGTAAGCCTCATCATTTTGGTTTTAAAGTGTTGACATTAACCCGCTCTACATGATCCTGGTGTTTTTATTTAGCAGTTTTGTTCATAAAATAAACGGAACTTGGCTACAAATTCACCAGGACAACTATTAGCCTCGATGAGCTTCATTTGACTGGAACTGTACGTTAGAGTTGGCATCACATTTCCTCAGTCCACTTCATTATAAGATCCAGACACATTTTGTGCAAATACAAGGGCAAATCAAAGGCTACAGGGTGTTTATGTCCTTTACAAAAAACACCTCTACAAACATGTTTTGAAATGCATGACATTCTTGTATTATAGTCAGTTCATATTTCATTACGTTTCTTTTGGGGTTAGATGAGAATTCGCTGTACTCGTCCTCTCCCTGTCCAAGTCCTTAAAGTCTTCAGCAATCACATTCCTGCACTTGTTTCTCTGCCTCCTGCTGGTCAACAATCACACATCGGATCACAGGGTTCACACTGATATTCACCACGGACCATTTCTAGTATTAAAGTCAATGGAAGGTTCTTGTGAGCGTTAAGCCATGTTGTAAAGTTGTTCCCTCCTTAAAAACATAGCTGGAGTTGTGTTTTGTTTCATTCACACATGTTTGAGTAACCCGTTATTAATCTGTCTGCATCTCCAAACCTACAAATACTCCACCTTGTCATGAAGTAGTAGTTTAATTACATGACATACATACATTAATCTTCCATAATTCTCCTGTGTCAGAATTGAATATGACCAAATGTCGTTGTGTCCCTCGGGAGCTCACATCAATTTAGACGTTTGTATTTTTAGTTCTGAGGCGACTCAGGGCTGGTGCTCCCCGCTGCTGAGCAAGACACTGCCAATACATCTGAGGTCTGCTGAGAGTTGACAAGAGGGAGAG
>JACN01014793.1:0-11576 GCA_000787155.1 Scartelaos histophorus | reverse complement strand
ATAATAATAATAATAATACATTCAAAGTTTGTATCTGTAATGAGTTATGTAAATATGAAATATTCGAACCAAAATCTAATCGTCTAACTCAAAACTAGTAATAAAAAAAATTACCCTTGATGAATATTGACCACTTAAAATGAATGTTTCTTCTCATATTCTGTATATTGAAGGATAATTTGATATTGTAATTATTGTGACAGACCTATGTGGATGCCATTACTTAAGATTTTAAATTATAAAGGAAGTTGTTTCCAAATCATGAAATGTCAACTGAACCCTTTTTGTTGTGCAGTCTAAATATGAGTTGTGTTTTTGAAGAATAACCCAGACTTTGGCAGTTTCAGTTTGACACCAAAATAGCCAAAGGACACAGAGAGCAGCGCTATACACAGTAGCTCCACACTTCCTGGTTTTAGTAATATCAAGAAGCACTGGAGCTGGTACTGGTCATACTGAATATTGACTCCATCTTCATTTTCCATTTTTCCTGTATGATTTGTGGATTCTTGGATTCGGAAAGTGCCAATTAAACTTGGATGGCTTGGATGTGGTCGCCGTGTCATTATAGGCCAGTATGGAGCCGTCAGCCCCATATTACCGGTAATATAACACCACCACCACCATCTATCCACCAAGTAACACACGGGAGTGCAGTGGCATCTACCATCTGAAACCTGGCCTCAGTCTCTCCTTTTTTTTCCACACACTTTTTCTGAATTGATTACATGGTTGTTGCTCTATAATCAGTGGCCGTGCACATGGGTTCAAATTACAGGTTAAATACACAGCGTGCTTAGTGTGGTGTTACTTTAAATGACTAATGTGGCAAAAAGTAAAAGCAGTGTGGCTTGTAAACGGCTCGTAGGGGATAAATAGACAGGCTGGTGTAGAAATAAAACCTATAATGTGCACTTTTACCTGGACATGTTCAAATAGCATGGAGACTGGTGTGCAGAGCAGTCATTACTCAAGGGTCTCAAGACTATTTTGATAATGTATTTGGCAGAACCTCATCTTTGCAAAAACACTGTTCCTTTATCTATAATATTCCACAATATGGCATAAACTGTATCTATCTCCATGGAGACAACTGCTTGTTCTTTAGTAACCCTGTTTCCATTACCTGACCAGCCAGAACCACACGCAAAGTTTTGTACTTTATAAAGGCGAGTGGATCTGGATCTGTATCATGTCTCCCCAATTTCAGAGGGCATGATTGGCAGGCGAATTAGCCAATCAGAGAGACGCATGCTCAATTCAAGTCATAAACAAACATGGCTGCAAAAAAAAAAACATTAAGGACTGAGAATCATGGATTTCCTCAGAATCAAAAATTGTAGCACTGAACTATTACTTCTCTCAGGTAAAAGAAGTCATATATTTGTTCTGACCTGAAAATTTAGGAGAGATACATATTTCAAATTTACACAGGATGAGGATTTTCACGCTCTATTGTCCGTTCCAGCCCCTTCTGGATTCTAACAGAAGGTAGAAAGGACTGGCTGGTCAGGCAACTATTTCCATGAAAGGTACACAATGTAGCTTTAAGTCAAATCAATGATTACTGTAAGGTGAATATGTGTCAGTAAATACATTATAATATTCTAATATAATATAAGAGGAATGCTGGTGTGAGAGCAGAATATAGGCCTACTACTATTTAAACCAAACTATGCAGTGCCATGTGGTCAATGCAGAACAAAGGATCAATAGATAACTTTCTGTTAATTAAAACGTTTCTGCACAAACAATCGTTTTAAAGATTGAGCCATCATCCAGCCATCACAGAAAAAGGTCAATGCGGGCTCGAAATCTGTGAAAATCTTCAGCTGAGAAAAACAAAGTGCCCAATGCTCTGATCACACAGTTCACAGAAATGTCCAACAGCAAAGCAATCAGATCTCGACAAAAGAGACCTCCACAAAATACAATTTAGCCATTACTGTCAAAACCTCTGCCCCCCAAACCAATGTCACACTGTCCCAAAATGAGGAATTGATTTCATGCTTGGGTAACTGTCAGGAGAAAGAAAACTGAAAAAAAAAACTGCACAGATAGAAAATGGAAGAATAAATGCAATGAACGTCATAGTTGGGATTGGTTACAAACTAAATGCTGCTACAACTGATACAACATTCGCGGGGATGTGAAGCTAACTGTAAGCACTGCTCTGTCTGAAGCTCTGTTACTCATGTTAGACTTTAATCTGAGCTTTATTTTACACAAACTGACCAGAAAGAGCTGCTTTATTTGAAACTGCAACCGGTGAGGTGAGGTGTGCTGTTAAACAACGTCGTTCTCATCATTTTTGTTGAAAATCAAACACATAAACTGGATTGTGGATGCTTCTATTGATCACAGGCTCCTCAAAATATGTTATTTCCATTTTGTTTTTGGTTTTTTCAGACAATCTTAGACAATCTTTTTCAACCGTGTTTGCTAACATGCTCATTGTGTCTCCATGTTGAACTGCTGAATATTCTACCATAGACATACATGCAGAACCCCCAGTATGACGTCACTTCAAAGAAACAATAGGTTGAGTTTACATTATGGAATTTGTTTAAGTCATGATCTCAGCTGATGAGGAAGGGCCTATGTATTTTGAAAGAAATCCAAAATAGAAATGCATAAATGTTTTATCGTGATTTCTTGTTTGAGAATGGTGTCACAAACCTGTAATATTAATCTTACATTAAATTTGAATATTGGCAGCATTATCCGATTATCCGTTATTAGGGAAAAAGTCATTTAAATTTAACTCGAATTTTGTGATAGTTTTTTGTGGATAGGCCCGGTAATAGAGATATTAACCAGAAACCAGGTAAACAAATCTACAACCTGAGAGTTAAATACCAAATCCCACTGTGTCACGTGAACTCATCCTATTGCAAAAAGACCCTCAGCACGTGAGGCAAAACAAAGGCAGCGTATGGGGCCAGTTTATGAAGTCCAATTGAACATACATGTTTTGTGTGTGAGGCTCACATGGGGAACAATACAAGCTTTAGAAAACTGCTGTCTGTGCAGAGGCCCCATACAGGACAGCATAATATGGGCAGGGATGTGGCAGAATCTGGACACACAATGGGTGCCCAATGGCCTCATGGGAAGTATAGGTTTGGGGAGAGCTCTCTGGAAAATGAAAAGCTGAGTGGTTCAAAAGGTGCAACACAATACAATGCACACAGTCAGTTACTCATTACTGCATGGACATAAGTACTGCCACAATACTTACATTTAAACTTAATTTTCTTATTAAGAAAAAAGGCTTTCTAAATAACCATTTTAATATGGAGATCAACAGTGACTGCTGGAAATATTCAAATATTAAGCGTTCAAAAGCACTGCAGAAGTTAATGGCCGATTCAGAAAAATACTTTGCAGAAACATATTTTGAATAAAATTATAGGTCTTGTGTTCATCAGTTCCCACATTGCTAATTAGCCCCTTTTTTTCAAGATGGTCTATGGTCTGTTGAGCTCCATTGGTAATAAAACGATCTTCTTTTAATGCAATTTTATTTATTTAAGCTCTAGTTCACATTCAATATCCCATAATGCAGGTATAATGGGAAAATTTAGAACTTAAATGTGCACAAAGCCACTGCATGTTTGATGTTAGTGATTTACCTGACATTTTCTACCTTATGGCATTAAACATACATATTTTGCATTTATTCAACTGCAGTTTTTTATTGCTCAAATATACCTTAACGTAACATGCAAGTCAGGTTCTGTACTGATAGATAAGTTTAATTAAATACTTTGGAACATACAGGCAAAACAAGCTGGTGACCTACCCTCCACTAGAAAAGTTACATGGTGCAACTTTAACAATAATATAAGAATAATAATGAACAAAATAGCAGTACTTTTTCTAATGAGTATCTACTATAGTTTTGATTTTAGTTGTAGTATCGATATCTATGTTTCAATCTGCTGATACTTGCTGGACTACAACAGGTCTCTCACTTGTTATTAATGTGATGATGTAATGTTTAGGCGACACAAACACCCCTCCCCCTCCTCCTCCTCTCCCGTTCCCTCGCTTCCTGTGCTCACCCCCCGTTTTTCTCTGGGGCATGAAATCGAGGCCTCCCATTGGCCGAAGGGACCATAGAGATGCTGAGAATATCCACCAACCAGGGCCCGGGAGCCCCTCCACGCCGTTTCCACAGCAACGCCTCACAACCACAGCTCGTGTGTGCGGCGTGCACGGGTGAGGCCGTACACGTGCACTACCAGCCTGTGTTTACAACAAGCCTCACACAACCTCAGTGAGTGCAGATACTTTCATTGAGCTTAGAACTGAGGGATTGTTTTACTTAGTTATATAGGAAGCTATACTCCAGAGCTCAGTGATATATATAAAAAAACAAAAAAAAACAAAAAACTTTTTCCTCATATTGATGAATCTGCACAAGTATTTCTATTCAGTCTTAATAAAAATGTTCGAGATTAAATTGCTGAACACAAACAATATAAACTTTTAATCAATTTCATGCATTATTGATTCACTCCACACTCAGTTCTGTATCTGCAGTTGCCCTGGGACAGACTGACAGAACAGAGGCTGCCAAACTGCGCCATAAACTCCCCCGACACACCATATTCATACTAAGCAACGCTAGCGCTGCTGTGACTGTCTCTCAGCAAGAGTTGAGGGTTCAGTTCCTCAACAGGGCACCGCACCTGTCCCACAAGATGAGCCTAAAGGAGTGAATCTAGTCTAACTTTGGTGTAACACTTTTAAGTCTTTACTGTAGATCATTCAAGATGCTTTTTTGTCTGCGTTTTGAAGTTGGATTTGTAGTTTCTTTATAGTTTCAATGACACAAGGACAGAGCAACAAAACAGTGAATAGTTGAAGGGGAGAAATTATTCATGCAATATCCAATGAAAGGTTGGATACTATATTTTAATTCTTACAAAATGTTTAATATAATTTAACTTGTTTTATGTGAAAAAAGGTAGACATTAGTAAAGATTATATCAGCACAAAATATAATGTATAGCAAGGCAATTATGCAGAAATAGTTTGTTGGATTTTGTGTAAACAGAAATCAGGAAAAAAAAGTCATTTTGTCTTGTCTAAGTGTTGAGATTAGAGCGATTTTGACTTGACAATTTCAGTGATCCCATTTTCTTAATGTAGCTCATAAACATGCAAAACAGAACATAATTAGACAAGGGCAATGCTTTATTATCATTTGATTGTAGCGTTTGTACAAAGCCATCTGTTACTGGCTATAAAAGGAAAGCCTCAAGTGTATCTTTGGTTTACAAATGGTACTATTTACATAATACTGTGCCCTCGTGCTTCAGGCCATCACAGATAACATTCTCTGTCTTGCACTGTCACCAGCCCTTCTTCAGATGGGACATTTTGGATATTAGTTTTGCATACATTCACAATTATTTATACAAACCCAGGAGCGAGATTTCCACACTTTCATCTTTCAAAATGAATTTAACACATGAGAAAATAAGCAACGCCAATCCATCCAGCTCATGACACCAAATAACCTGACATTATTAGATCTTGTTTAATGTATTTCTTGGATGTTTTTTTTTTAATTCTCATATCAACAACTTTGTGCTAGACGACAGTTATAGTAGAGATAAGTCAGTGTCTAACTCAAGGTCTCAACTTGAAAATATTGTTCAGCATTATAAAAAATATATTTTGGCTCAGTATGAATTACATACATTTGTCTTGCATTAGTTGGACTGGTCTTATAGGCTGGTATGTCAAAAGAGACTGGACCTCACTACTTAAACATAAACTCTATATTTAAATGGACATAACGAACCCACAAGCCGTTCCAAATAGGAAATTAACATAGTTTGGTTCCAGCTCCATCAATGTTTCCAGTTGACTTTACTCAACATGATCCTTGTGGTTTTTTTTAGCTATACTGTCCGTAAATCAATTCCCAGCCATTTTAACTGCTCTCCTCGTGTGGTCATTTGACTGGGGCAGAATGCTGTGGGTGACGTCTGTGCTTGTAACACACCAAAGCCAGTTCTGTATAGTGTATGTGACATAAGAGGAGAGAGTATCCCCCCTGAGCTGCAAGAGCCTCAACATGCTGCTGTAGAGAGACCCCCCTGTGAGGCACCTCTGATCCTCCTCCCCATGACCCCCACCTCTGGCCACAGCTCCACAGGTTTAAGCAGAATGGATGAACAGACAGTAAATCGATCACAGAACGGAGAGGTACTGCAGGAATCCCATCTCACTCCACAAAACTCCACCAGCCTCCATAACTAGGTCCACCCAGGCCACAGTTAAAATATTACACAATATTCTGATCCATGTTATAATGTTGTTTCCTTATCAAAAATATACACAGAGGTTTTGTTTCACTCACACATGTTTAATACACTAACCCTGCATATTAAGGCTGAGTTTTTCTGAAATGGAAAGCACTCTGTTCCACCTTGTGATCTCACAAGATAATACAGGAAGTGCTCCAGTGTGTTTTAAACTCCATACACTTTCACTAATTTCAGATGGAATAGCCAATCTCTATTGAACATAAGGTGAAAGGAGCTGTTAACTTGGAAACTATCCATTCATCACAAGGTGGAACAGAGCGTTTTGAGCTTTGGAGATGAACACAGATTAAAAATAAAAAGTTATGAATGAAACAAACACTCCAGATCTGTTTTTGAGGATGAAAAAACATTCTAACATGGCTTAGTGCTCACAAGAGACAATTTTGTGTAACATAACGTACAGGCCAGTTAGCGTATAGGCTACAGCATACAGGCTTCAGTTAACATGCAGGCTACAGGTGTTCTTACCAGTGCAGGTGAAGCACTTGACGTGAAAGTGCGTGTCTTGCACTCGGACCACTTCTCCTTTGCACACCTCCCGGCAGCGCTGGCATCGGATCGTTCCTGAGGCGCGATCACTGCTCATCGAGCCTGGAGAATAAAGAAAAAAAAAGATTTTATTCATTTAAAAAAGTGTATCCTGGATATGTGACTCTTATGGATGCTGCACATCTGGAGAGTGTCCATTACAACATAGTACTTTATACTCTGATAACCTTGATGCTAAGTGTAGTGGGGGCTGCCTGCTGCTACAGTCCACACAGTACTAAGAGCGTGCTTCTCTGTTAGCACTTCTTCTGAGGCTGTTCTGTCTGACACCTCTAAAGTGGATAAGCTCTGGGCTTTCTATTTTTCACACACTCATATAAGCGCCAGTGCAGCGTCAGGCGAGAGGAGCCATCTGCACACTTCATTATGCTCCATGTGAGACAGACAGATGTGGAGTATAGTACAGGGCGGCTCTTAAAATACTCTTGGATTTGGTACAATCGAAATAAATGTCCCAATCACAGAAAAATAACAGAATAAGTTGAGAATTAGAGTTTAAAGGTGCACTGTGTAACTTTTCTGGTGCTTGTCTCCATGGAGATGTTATTGCTTTGCCTGGAATGTGCCACAATATCATATCAGGCTTGTCTATTTCCATAAAAACAAGCACATTACGTCACCGAGCAAAGTTAACAGGCCAGATCTATGGAGAAGTGTTCACACTCACAGTAAGAATGTATTTTGTATGAATTGTATGAATGCAAGTTTATATATTTAATGCCATATTGTGGAATATTTTAGACAAAGAAACCACAGACAAGCAGGTGACAGTGCACTTTAAAAGTCCACTTAGAAACCATTTAAAACATAATTTTAGATTTGCTTTTAATTGTTTACAGCACTTTTAGACACAACCAATATATTTCTGAGCTGGTTCAGACAACTTCTTCAGCTAAAGAACATGACACTTTCATATTGTGGGGTGAAGTATCTTGCCCAAAGACACATTAACATAAATTATGCTAACCATTCAGCATCTAAATAAGTTAAATGTGGGGTGCTGGACCTTATTTGTGGAGGTTTATCCTGAAAAATATCCAGGATCAGATATCGGCTTCTAAATATCGATTATCAGATAAGCTCTGCTGACATTTTTGGGCCGATATGTAGGTCAGGGTTTGATAATTTTCTTCAAATAAAGCTATTTATTTTTTTTACAAATTCACCCACAGCTCTTTTTACCACTTGTGAGAAAGTGTAGTCTCAATTTGTACAGTTACCTCTTCATGTTAAAGTGTTAAAATAAAGCTTTGTGTTTATTTTTTAGTCAGAAAATCAACCAAACAAAATAAACAAAATCTCCCTGTGCTGGAGATTTAAGGCACTAAAACACACTAAAATGTCCAAATATCGGCCATATTGGTCCATCACTAATATTTGGAGCGACAGAGCTACAGACTCTATTTCTCTGAAAAATCCCAAAAGTGAGTGAGCCACAGCGCCCACAGATCTACTTGTTTATTTTCCTGATACAAATTTGACCGTAGGCGCTGGAAACATGCTCCCGTGATTAACTCCCACTCCCAAATCCAAGACACTTAAAGTCATTGTTTGTTTCACAATGTGGGCCCTCCACTGAGACCCTCTGCCCTGTGTGATAAGTGCCACTGGTCAAAATAAAACCCCACCCTTCCTCAGGACTGGGGAAAAGGAACCAGCGTTGAACTTAAATGAGCAAATCTGACCATCAAGAGCGAATGCAAGATAAGGGCCAGTGATGGTATACAGCATGAAAGTGTATGGCACAGGAAACCCAGAGGCATTTGTTAACAGCAATCAATTAGGTTAAAGTGGAGCTCTCAGGAGGAGGGAGTGTTCATAGGCTTGTAGATCTTTTAAAGCAAGGATCTCAAACTTGCGGCCCATGGACCAAAGGAACACCCAAGATCATTTCTATGAGCCCAAAAGACGATTTCTAATTTCTATTGATAGTGGCCTGCCAATAAAATGCATAAATGCATAAGAATTTGAACTACAGTTATAATGTATTGCTGCCTGTAGTGCCAATTCAGCTCCTTCCCTGCTGCCAGGGCAGCATGGGCAAAAAACAAATAACAGGACAGAGTTAGAGAGGCAGGCAGCGTTTTTACACAGACTTTAAACTTACTCCAACCAAGAAATGGACACTAAGTATGTGGAGAGTGAGAACAAAAGCTTCAGAAACAGGCTGGAATGACTGTCGAACCAGAGGATCAGCCTCATGAGCTCAGGCTGCAGTAAATGGAGAGAGTATAACATGTATAACATGTAAAGTACTTAATATCTACTCAAAGGTTGATGGTTTTTTGCCTAAATGTCTTTGCAGAAGTAAAGCATGACCCTGGTGCTCTGATTGAAAATATGTCCTCACATAGCCAAATGTTCCCAGTCCGACCCTGCATGTGGCCCTTAAAATCTATCACACTACACATTGGATTCACGTTTCTTCTATGTAAGGCTGCATGACAGTTTGGTAGTCATATATAATATGTTATATACACAACCAGCACTGATTTTAAAACATTGGCTCCTGCTGCACTTGAGTTTGAGACTCCTATTTTAAATGTTTGCATATAGACTGTAAGGAGGCAACTGGGGACAAAAGATATTTCAGTGGAGAAATCTGGATTAGCCACAGTAGTTTTGGCAAATGAGAATGATTCAGCTATAATATAATATAGTGTAATATAGTATCAGAGCCTGCTTAGAAAACATCCACCGATGCTGAAGGAAAAATCCAGATTTTAAAGTTTTTTCTGGACAACAGTGTATAGGAATGTTGAACTTTATGAACATATTTATTATAACCTTTACCTCAAACATCATTGTTTGAGATTCACTGACCCACAGGTTGGTGTGCAATTTCAGCATCCACAGATTAAGGCTGCCGCTGTGTCCTTGCGCAAGACACATAACCCCCCTTGACCCCAGTGTCTGCATACACTCGTGTGTGAAAGGGAGACTGGTTCCATGATGCAAGTGCTGTGAGTACCTTGAACCCGCTTGACCCCAGTGTCTGCATACACTCGTGGTTCCATGATGCAAGTGCTGTGAGTGCCCTGAACCCCAAAAAGTGCTATATAAAAATCTAACCATTTAGATCATGAGGGGCACCTGAAGTTGTGAAAAAAAACTTCTGGTGAGGGGTCCATTCTAACCATTTAGATCATGAGGGGCACCTGGTGAGGGTCCATCAAATACTTTTTTTCTGTAGAGATGTTATTGTATTTTCATGGAAACTAAACCAGACTAAGTTACAGGTCAAATCAGTGGAGAGGCATGTCAGAATGTCAGAATATGTGCTATAAAACCACCTGTAATTTAACAGATGAAAGGTAGAGCTGTTTAATGTCATACTGTGGAACATTTCAGGCAGAATAATAACATCTACACAGAAAAACACATTTGACAGATCAGAAAAGTTACATAGAGCACCTTTCTGTACAATATGTTATAGAAGAATGAACAGCAGTCCCTTTGACATACTGTATGTGCATGCTGCTTGAGGGTTAATTGCAGGCTTAGGAATCAGGTACTTATATAACTTTATCCAATTATAACATGTGCCCAGCTCATCTAAACCAATTAAAGATCTCTCCAATCCAACATCCCCTTCCTCCCCGTCACAAGTGCAGCCTCAGGACTACAGGTGTTACCATCTACCATTTGGAATAAGCAGCTAATATCCCACGAGACCATAGCCGGCGGGGGAGCAGACAGCCGATAAGAACAGGTCCCGGGTCAGAGAGCGTCCCGAGGGGGGAGGAACGCGCTCACAGCCCTGTCACAAGGCATGCTGGGAGATCAGTGGTGACGAATGAACAATGAATCACTTTGAATCAATGGAAACAGCCCGGTAGCCTTGTAGTTATTCCAAGAAGAAGCACAGGTTTTGTGCTCTGATACATATGCATGCAACTAGGGCAGGGTGATATGGCAAAACAAATTCACAAATTAACTTTCCACACAATCATAAGCAATTTACAGACACACAAAACACACAAAAAGCATAACATCAAGTCAGACTTTCATGATCATTTACAAAAGTCTAGCAACCAAATCCAACTATCATACAAGCAACAATGCCTCATTAAGTGGCAAACCCATGTCAGAGTGATTTTGCATCATCCATCAGCCATCCATTTACTTCATGGAGGCAGCAGTTTAAGCAGGAAACAGCTACCTTTTTATCTTTAGTTCAGTAGAGACTGGCAATTTTAAGACTGGAATAATCCAAATGATTCTAGTGAAGGTGTATGGAGTTTAAAATCAAAGTGGAGCACTTGCTGTATTGTCAAATGACATCACAGCAACACAAAACACAACTCCAGGTATGTTTGAGATGTGGAAGCAGTGTTTTCTGCTTGAGAGAAGAACTTAGTCTAACATATTTGAATGGAAAACAAAACAAAACACAGCTCCAGGTATGTTTGAGATGTGGAAGCAAGATTATAACAATACTAGAGTTTGAGAAGCAGTGACCTAGTTCTGGTTTATATTCTTCTGACCTACAAGTCGTCTCTGACCATATTAAAACCAGTTCTCTTCTGTCCCGCCCTCCATCTCATCTCCGTCAATCTCTGTCAGGACCTTGGATAGGGGCATTTATCAGCTCCATGATACTGTCCAGTCTATCACAAACACACTGTCACTCCTGAGAGAGAGAGGGGGAGAGACAGGGAGAGAGGGAGAGAGAGGGAG
>JACN01115841.1:0-10700 GCA_000787155.1 Scartelaos histophorus | reverse complement strand
CAGGTATGTTTTTGAGGAGGTATTATTACATTCCATTATACCATGGTTTAAAGGTCACAGGAGTACGTTTTGTGCACTTTTAAGTCAGCTGTGCACACATCTAGACCAGAAATTTCCACCTCTGTTTGAAGATGTTTACATAAAGTAGAAAAGCGTCACTTCTGCAGCTTTTTGAAATGCGGCACTGCTGTTTTTTGACGTGTGACACGCCACAAAATGCCATTTTTTAAATAACTGCCATGAAATAATAAATGCTTTTAACATTTTTGTAAATCCCAATGTTTTTTCTGCTTTACAATGACTCTGATTTCACATCTGAGTGTTTTCAAATATGTTTCACTCTGGTACTTTTCAAACAGCATTCCTGAGCTTTCATCTTTGTGTCAAATAATCAGAATATTTCAGTTGTCTTGACGTAGCGGTGCATCAATTGAAATCTAATTAACCATGCATCTCACCATTAAAACATTTCCACATACAAGCCATACATCAATTACCTGACTACACATCAATTACAGATCTGAAATGAAGCAACCACACATGGTCCACTCACTCCCAAAATTATCCCAAAAATAGCTTGACTTAACTCACAATTACTCAAATATGTGTCAAAACTTGGTCCAACAGCCAGACCAAACAGGTGGCCAATGCGATTACGATGCGTTCGAGGTGATGAGAATCTGGATTAGCTTTGAGCACTTCTTGGAGGCAGTGGGGAATGATTTATAGTGGACATAATGAGCAGTGTTGATGAGGTATAAATGCAAGAAGAGATCCAACCGTCATTAAATACTGAGGTTTACTGAGGCCAAGAAATATACTCAAACTTGTGCTAGCTTCACTTGAACTGAGATATGTTGACAAAGTGGACAAGAATGTGTGATACGTTCTTATAAATTGCCTTAGTTAGATTGTGTTTGGTTAAGGCCAAAAATGCATAGAAGTTGCTAACTTTAAAGGTCATATATTGCACAAAAGAGACTCTCAGCTTGTGCTAGCTTCACTTGAACTGAGATATGTTGACAAAGTGGACAAGAATGTGTGATACGTTCTTATAAATTGCCTTAGTTAGATTGTGTTTGGTTAAGGCCAAAAATGCATAGAAGTTGCTAACTTTAAAGGTCATATATTGCACAAAAGAGACTCTCAGCTAACATAACTGAATTTGTCAAATGAAGAGAAAAGGTAGAGAGCCTGAATTTGTGTTTTGCTTTATTTACACATGTCGAGTAATCTTAGTTTTTACACAATTTACACCAAAAATAAAAGAGAGACGATTCTTTGCACCAATAAGAAGCTGGATCTGCAGTGCTCCCATTAATGAACCTAGTCACCATTTCACTTTGGTTGCCTCCATCAAGTGAATTTCTTTAAAAGTTGTTCTTGTAAAGTTGCTGTCTAATGTTGTAAAGTGTTTTATATTTCTCCTCCATGGCTGTAAACCATCATGAGTTATTGCCCGAGCTGAGGTGCTTATGCTGTGTTTTAGAGAAGGTATTTTGAAAGGGCATCAGAAGTTTATTTTGCTTATTTCCTGTCTTGTCCCTGCTAAAAAGCCTGGAGATGCTCAGTCGACGCTGAAAAAATAGAACTCCAACCTAAACCCCAATTTACACCATAGGAGTGTAAGTGCAGCAGTCCAGCATATGCACAGCACACGCAGGTATCACTTTCCATTTAAACCAAGGGCTGTCATTATGCTATGCAAATTAGGCTGGGGTTCTAATCGTGATGGACTACTGAAAGTTTAAATATAAAACACTTTAAGACATCAGACAGCAACTTTACAAGAACAACTTCTGAAGGAAAAGGCGCGTGGTGCAGACAACCAAAGTTGAATGGTGAGTAGCTTAAATAATGGGAGCACTGCAGATACGGCTCGTTATTGCTGCAAAGCATCGACTCTCTTGATGTTAACTTTTGTTTTGTGATTTAAAACAGAATTAATTAAATCAACAATGAATACATAAGCAATGTAAAAGAGTCTGGAGTTCCAACATGAGGAGGCTTAGAGGCTGGTGTCGCAGGAGCAGCTCTGGTGCTTCTGGTGTTTAAAAGTACACGTGTATGCAGCTCTGTGGATGTTACGTGTTGCTGATGCTCCTGCTGTAAATTCTGGGTAATTAGAGTGGCAGGTAGTGTAACGATGGTCGCAAGACATGTGTTCAACACTGCTGGTGTAGATTGTCTGACTAGTTCAAATGGAAAGTGACACCTGTGCGTGTGCTGCAGCGATTCAGCACTGTTACTGCTCTGGTGTAAATTGGGGGTTAGTCTGTTCCCCAACACTCAAAATATGGTCACCTTGTGATAGATTGGCAATTCCAGAGCTGAAATTATTCAAATTATTCTAACACCTTGTTCCACCTCATGATGTGGTGGAACATCTCATGAATATATACATTACGTGACATCATGAGGTGGAACAAGATGTTTTTGGTTTAAGAGAAGATCTAAATATAGAGAATTTGCAAATTAAACCTGCAGTGAATGAAAACAAAACACAACCAACATTATAACATAAATCGTATAGCATCATTTGGGCCCTTTAAAGAGGGGGGATCATGCAAAGTCTATTTTGGGGTTTTCTATCATATTATACGTTATATTGTTGTACCCTCATCAAAAAAAATAAATAAATAAATAAAAAAAATTTTTTTTTTAATTGCCTGAAGAGGGTTTATATGTAATTTATGCATGTTTTTGTAATTTAGTGATCTCTCCCATCTATTTGAACTATTTGAACCTCTTTATGGTTCTTATCTAATGCACAGCCCATAAGCCTAAGTCATCCATGCTTCCACACAACAATTCTCCATAAATATACAAAAGCACAGACTGTATACAAACAGCTCACTACGACCTGCCAAACCTGACACAATGTGTAGCAGATCCATTTACAGGATGATTGTGTTGTGATAGCACTATGAAAGGGGAGTGACTTAGCATAAAGAGCAAAGAGAGGGGAGACTTAGAACATTATAAAACCTGTTAATACACTGCTTACAGCAAATGTAGCTCTTTCAACACAATAAAATGTGTTATGGTGATCTAAATATGTTAGTCAGAGTTAGTTCTGTGTCATTCAATCAATATGCAATAATGTTTAAAAACAACTGGCAAATACTTGACTTCCTCACAGTAAAAATGTATGTTTTAAATGTATTTTTAAACACCTGTAATGAAATAAATGCAGACATGTTTAATGCCATATTGTGGACCATTCAAAGCAAAGCAATTAGAACTCCATTTAGACGAGCAGGTGGCAGATTGGAGGGTTTCATAGTTAAAAGTGGCAGAGCTGTCAATCACCCTGTCAGTTGACTCTGTTATAGGATATAATAAATAATTGGGTGTTAAAAACAATTAAAAATAATGAACCTGGCAGCTTCCACCAGTGATGGGAACAACAGTGTTAAGAATAATCGTCGTTATAACCGTTACTGTGCGTTTCTGAAGCTACTCGTTTGTCGTGAGCTGTGGCTAACTCCTGTGTGCATAAAGTAGCCTGTGGCAAACTGTTTGTCTCATATGATTAAAACTGTAAACAATTTGCTCACCCGCAGTCCTCAAAATCTGCTGTGGGAAGGTTTGCAGATGTTGTAAATAAGATCCATAAATATTTTCCTGGTTAAAAGCAATTGGGGTCTTGGAAGTACTGTTTTCAGGTATTACATTTTAGTACAAGACTGATCTTTTCTAGAAAATCTGGAGGTAGAAAATAGTGGGTTTGCAAATCTTCTTATTAGAGATGTCAAGATTGATCACAATTTACACAATCACAAATTATTTATACAGTTTTTAAAAAGATAATCTGTCACATAAGCATTTTTTTCCCAACAATATTATATTAATTACACAGCCTGGGAATTGCCTACCAGATAATCTGTCACATAAGCATTTTTTTTTTTCCCAACAATAATTACACAGCCTGGGAATTGCCTACGTCTACTGAACTAAAAGTAAAAGAAGCTGTTAACTTGACAACTACCACTGCATTTTGAGCTTTGAGATGTGAACAGACTAATAATGCAGGATTACTCAGGTATTTCTTTAAGATAATAACATTATAACATAGCTCAAAACTCACAAGATGCAATTTTGTGTAATATAGAACCTTTAAACTTAATTATGGTACACAGATTCATTTGGCCCATGGATTACAGACCCTATAGTAGTAGTAGTAGTAGTAGTAGTAGTAGTAGTAGTAGTAGTAGTAGTGGAACCAAGCACTCCAGAACTTCCCACTCTTTTGACCATCCCCATTTTACAGTGAATCCCATAAGCAGGGAATAAGTTTAAGGTTAAGACGCACTCAGACCTGTGATACTGTTAACTGCTTACATATTCCAAACATAGCCGGGCTAAGCTACATTATCTCTTTGAGCTCAGCGGAGGCATAAATACAAGCCTAATGTTGCCTATTCTTCCCACCGCTGATGCTATTTGATGCGTCCTTTCCCAGGGACTGTGAGGAGGAAGCTGCTTACCGAGCGCCATAAAGACTCAAGGTTGAATAATGTCCCAAGTTCCTTTATCAGGGTCTGACACGCGAGCTGACAAAGTATTACCATAACAAGCTGCTATGCATTTTCATGACTTAGCAAAAGCAACGCTGTCAGCAAAACTAAAATTGTTAAGGCTACAACAACACACTCTGAGCCTGATTTTGGAGACTTAAAAGGATATAAAAAAGGCTCGTGTCGCACCGCGGACTATGAAAGTGCATTCGTTCAGTATTCGCTGATAATACTCTGCTTCTATTGCTGCGTTTCAGATTACATCTGAGCATTATAATACAGATTTGCATTTTTTTTTAAATAGAAATACAGGCTATTGTAAAAAGTGCAATGAGCAACTTTTCTCATCTAAGGCACCTGTTTGTATCCTAGAATGGTACAGTCTGGTTTAACATAGTGTGGTATAAAAGATCTGGAGACAAGCAAGTGGCATCACCAGGCCAAGTTACAGGTCAGATCTGTGGAGAGGCCGCCCTGCTTGCAGAAATAATGTGTAATACAATTTCAGGAACTGTTTCCATGGCGACCAGTAACTGCAGACTTCCCACTAGGAAAATGACATAGTGCAATTTTAATATGCTGATTTCTGAGATCTGGACACCAGTGGCATGTGGTCAGGGCAATCAAGGAAAGCAGTGGTTGACCAATAAAATCTAAAATCATCGCATGTCGAAAGAATAATTAAATTGCTTTGAATTATATCCAGATAATCACATTTTCCCTTCACTTCTGTCTGAAACATGGTTGCAGTGGCGGTGTTGGTGTTTGGCTTCTACGGAGGCCTGGAGGCACATGTTGAGTGCACGGCTTGCAGTTATTACAGTCTATGCAGTCTACA
This sequence comes from Scartelaos histophorus, assembly GCA_000787155.1. NCBI lineage: Eukaryota > Metazoa > Chordata > Actinopteri > Gobiiformes > Gobiidae > Scartelaos > Scartelaos histophorus. The sequence continues at coordinate 5,342 of JACN01115841.1, read as the reverse complement.
TGCGCTATTCCAACTGAAGAGGCCAGCCGGTTGTTTTAGAGGTTTGCACATGTGAACTGCAGACCACAGCAGCTCAAACAGAGATGTGAAGTGTTTCTAGTGAGTGCACATGTGCTGCAAGAGACCAACAACAGCGTTAATTTTCAACACTTAAAAATAGCTAACTTGCTTTTAGCTGCAAGTCACTGTTTGTAGATTTGCTTATTTAATGTTTAGATTTTAGTTAAAAATATAGGCCATCATTTAATCAAACAGCTAGTTTCAGGGCTATTTTGTGTGAAATGAAGGTCCCGGACGGAGCAGTGAAGTGAGAGCGGGTGGGGAAGTGAAGATCCTCCCTTGTCGTGTGTTTTGACAGAGTGACAGTGTCCATGGAATAACAGCACTACTGTATTTTTTTAAATAGAAATACAGGCTATTGTAAAAAGTGAAATGAGCAACTTTTCTCGTCTAAGGCACCTGTTTGTATCCTAGAATGGTACAGTCTGGTTTAACATAGTGTGGTATAAAAGATCTGGAGACAAGCAAGTGGCATCACCAGGCCAAGTTACAGGTCAGATCTGTGGAGAGGCCGCCCTGCTTGCAGAAATAATGTGTAATACAATTTCAGGAACTGTTTCCATGGCGACCAGTAACTGCAGACTTCCCACTAGGAAAATGACATAGTGCAATTTTAATATGCTGATTTCTGAGATCTGGACACCAGTGGCATGTGGTCAGGGCAATCAAGGAAAGCAGTGGTTGACCAATAAAATCTAAAATCATCGCATGTCGAAAGAATAATTAAATTGCTTTGAATTATATCCAGATAATCACATTTTCCCTTCACTTCTGTCTGAAACATGGTTGCAGTGGCGGTGTTGGTGTTTGGCTTCTACGGAGGCCTGGAGGCACATGTTGAGTGCACGGCTTGCAGTTATTACAGTCTATGCAGTCTACATGCGCTATTCCAACTGAAGAGGCCAGCCGGTTGTTTTAGAGGTTTGCACATGTGAACTGCAGACCACAGCAGCTCAAACAGAGATGTGAAGTGTTTCTAGTGAGTGCACATGTGCTGCAAGAGACCAACAACAGCGTTAATTTTCAACACTTAAAAATAGCTAACTTGCTTTTAGCTGCAAGTCACTGTTTGTAGATTTGCTTATTTAATGTTTAGATTTTAGTTAAAAATATAGGCCATCATTTAATCAAACAGCTAGTTTCAGGGCTATTTTGTGTGAAATGAAGGTCCCGGACGGAGCAGTGAAGTGAGAGCGGGTGGGGAAGTGAAGATCCTCCCTTGTCGTGTGTTTTGACAGAGTGACAGTGTCCATGGAATAACAGCACTACTGTATTTTTCAAATAATATGTCAGTTGTGTCATTGTCCACACATAAGGAGCATCGGATTATAAGGCGCAATAAGAGAAACAAAACACGTGTCAGATAAATCGAACTTTATTCAGGTCATTTACAATAACTCTCAGTTGTAGCTAACACAAAAATACAAGTTTAACAGTTGGAGGCCAAGTTACAGGTCAGATCTGTGGAGAGGCCGCCCTGCTTGCAGAAATAATGTGTAATACAATTTCAGGAACTGTTTCCATGGCGACCAGTAACTGCAGACTTCCCACTAGGAAAATGACATAGTGCAATTTTAATATGCTGATTTCTGAGATCTGGACACCAGTGGCATGTGGTCAGGGCAATCAAGGAAAGCAGTGGTTGACCAATAAAATCTAAAATCATCGCATGTCGAAAGAATAATTAAATTGCTTTGAATTATATCCAGATAATCACATTTTCCCTTCACTTCTGTCTGAAACATGGTTGCAGTGGCGGTGTTGGTGTTTGGCTTCTACGGAGGCCTGGAGGCACATGTTGAGTGCACGGCTTGCAGTTATTACAGTCTATGCAGTCTACATGCGCTATTCCAACTGATGCGCCTTATAGTCCGAAAAATACGGTGGAGAAACATGTGTGTGTTCTGGACCTATTCTGCTTCAGGGAAATACATGATTCTTCTTCAGGTAAGATGTGGTTCTGTATCTATGAGAGGTGAGTGTGGACATTCTGTGCCACCTTATTACAGATCCATGGTCCTAAGGTAGGGCTGTGTTTAAGGGGACGACACATCAGGCTATAAGTGCACCTGTCTGACCACTGCAGTGTGGTTGTTAGTATCTCTTCATGATCTTCGTGAATGTATATATTATGTGGTGAATACATTACACATGTGTACACAGTCATATGCCATTCACATGGTTTCTAGATACATTTTAATAATGGCATAGATAAGAACTGTCATGAAGGCTCAGCTGCATAAACAAGCTGTAGGAGTAGAAACAAATAGTCAAATACAGTCCCATATACAAATATTAATAAACTATATGGTCTAGTTTTATCTAATTTGACTCCAGAATGGCTCAGTGTACACGCAATTAATGAGTAAAAATAAATATACTCGTTTGTAATATAGTTTACACAAAAAGGCGATCTTAAAGTGTTATCGACTAAATGTTGACGTCCACCTCACGTCTGCTTGCCTACCTATAAAAGTCACTGCTGGACACAGATATGAATGACCTGGTTAAACATTTGTGGATTTTATTTAAATCTGCTTAATGTAACCTGATTATTCATAGAAGTCACATTGCCCTTGTCTGGTAAGTCAGAATGATCTCTGTATTTTCTACAGACGGATGTCAGTCTGGTCACCACTCCAGTGTCTGCACCAGGCTCAAACACGACTGGGGAATTTTATTTATTTCTGTGACACGTGAAAACAAGGAGCTCACTATGTTCAGCATGGCTCTACTTATTTAGAGCACATTTCACAATCATCCAGGGATTTTTGATAGAATAAAAGTTCGTAATAGCCTAAAAATCTGGCACAATTGGCTGAGACACTGTTAAATATGGATGTGGTGAACACTTGGTCCTAAAATGTGTTTTCCCCATGTGCATGTGAGAGACATGTCCAGGAGCTCTGCCAGGCTCTGCTAAGCTGCCATCAGCACAAACTCCACCAAGCCACCACTTTAAATTCTCCATTGATTAAAGATTAACTTTCTTGTGATTACAAGAATGCATCTTTAAAAGAGGGTCCCTCAGTGCAGGCATCAGAGACGGGCTTGGCTGTTCCTTCAGACTGGGCACGATTTTACACCAAGGATGTTTTCAGCTCAAGAAAGATGTGTTCCCAAACCACTTTTCAGATAACTTAATTGTTTATGAGTTGTCCAAGTCAAAAGATGAAATATACTGATGCTATAGTTGTCTTGTCAATAGATGTTTAGAAAATGTAAAAGTGAATAGATTTATAATGATGTACATGTATTCTATAGTTAAACTAAAAATACAATACAATATACTATATATAATATAAATACAGTACAATAAGCAGATAAGCAGAGTGATCACAAACCATGATTGTGTTGAGCATTTCCCGTGTTATGTTTGGAGATTATGCTTTTAAATGTTGTTTTACAGAGTTATAGACCCTCACTCTTCATCTTTTGACACAGTCACTTTCCAAACTGTGAACAAAACCTATTCATCATGAAGGCCTATAGAAAGCTGTCATGTCAAATATAACTTAGTGATAAACATAATATAAACCTGGACTGAATGTTACTGAAAAAAAATTATTACATATGGAAGCATAAAAACCTTCCAGAAATGCATTTGCCAAACGCCAAATATAAAAAGTAAATAAAAGAGTAGTAGTTGCATCTCAAAATCTTGGTTTAACTTTAGACCAAAGAGGACATGTAATAAAATATGAGAACTAAAATAAAGAAATTGTATTGTTGCTGCAAACTGTGCATGAATAGTGTAGAAAAAAAAGAAAATAAAAAACTCTGTGAAATGACGCACAGACAGTTTTGATGTGCATTGGTGAGGCTTAAGTGGATCATGCGTTGACAGACACCCACTGTCTCCTCCCCCCTCTCTCCTCCCTCTCTCCCCCTCTCCCCCCTCGCTGGGCCTCTCATTACTGTCAGCAGATCTGTGATATCTTCAAGCAGGGCCTCGCGGCGGGGCTCCTCTTGTGCTCGGCTCCCGAGTGGACTCAAGCTGCCAGAACTCGGTCCGCTCCCCCTCCCGTGGACACGGCTCTAAACCGCGCAGCCAAACATTACATGGCTAATTATTCACACTCATTATTTATCAGCTTGCTTTGACTAATCGTTCCGAGATCATTTGGACAATAAATGCGTTTTACAATTAGCACAGCGACGGTAGCATATACGGCCATTATACAGTATAGCACTAGGCCAATTAGATGAGTTGCTTTCTAAAAATAGTGCACACAGAGGGGGCCATTTTCTTGAAGTGTCTTTTTATGTAATGTGTTTTCTAATATATGCAGGGCTCTTTATAGTGAGGATATTAAGAAGGGGTGAAAGCAGCAGAAATGCAGGTGTAAGCAGAACTAATGAAGATGGCTACAGTCGCCTTTGTCTTCATGCAAATCAGCCATTTTAAGACAGATAAGGTTTTCAGATAAGTGCTTTAGAATATATGGGAAAAAGTCATCAAGAAAGTCCAGGATGAACTAATGTACTGGTCCAAATGTAGTATAAAACCTGTTAGGGGGATGACAACTGCAAGTCTGAACAATTTTGATCTGACTACTACTACTACTACTACTACTACTACTACTACTACCACCAAACTTAAGCAAAATGTATTTGTCTGTCACTTCCATTTTTGCATTTGTTGATAGTGTAAACCTACAGTCATATATTTTCATATTTTCTCTTCCAATTCCATGTTTACTCATGAGTTTGTTCAAAAATACAAATCTCTGTGGACTAACTTGGACAGACACATGGGCACATAGAGACTAAGACGGCTCAGAAAAAATACTGGCTACATTTTCAATAGTGGACCGATACCAAGAGCTTAAAGACTTATTAAAAAAAATAATAATTCAATATTTAACTCTGTGATCTACGCTTGAACTAACTTGCACTTTTTAGATGTTTATAGGCAAATTGTAACCCCCCATTGAGTCTATCCCACTTCACAGAAAACATTACTTAAAATTCAGTTTTTTGCGGGCTGTAATTTAGAATGCACTATCTTGCAAAACAGGTGCTTCAGCATTGGGTGCTAATAACTATATGGACAACAAATAGCTTTAGATCTGCTGAAACAAACGATCGCGGTGTAATTTATGTATCTGTGAGACATCACTTTGAGATAAACAACAACATAAAACACAAAGTGTTTGTACTGGACGTTATTGGCAACATGTGGATTTAGCCGATAACACCAGCCAAAGAGCTAATGAGGTAATCAATAACTGGTAAGAATGGGGCCAGTCAAACAGAGGGGAAACTTTCATTGTGCTACG
>JACN01104147.1:0-13368 GCA_000787155.1 Scartelaos histophorus | reverse complement strand
AATAATAATAATAATAATAATATTGCCATGCTCTTTGAATGTGCTTTACAGACTTGTCAAAGTCTCTCAAAGTGCTACATTGTTGTCATTATTCATTCAGACCACACTGGGTGGTGGTAAACTACTTTTATAGCCAAAGCTGCTATGGGGCAGACTGACAGAAGTGAGGATGCCAATCTGTGGCATATGCCTCTCTGACCACCACCATCATTCACGCACATTCTGCTTTCATACTACGCAATGTGGGTGAAGTGTTTTGCCTAGCATATACTGGCTAAAACATAAGCAGTGACATATTAGATTGGAATATTTGACTTAAATATAAGTCAAATTTAACTGCAGTTGCCTACCCCGGCCCCCCTAACTGGGCTGGCACAGAAAGGGACCAATACCCAGCCAGCCTCTAAAGAGGCTTCTGCGATAGGGGAACAACAAGGGCTGAAGGATGCTGAATACAGGAAATAATTATGTTAATTTTTGGATTTCCCCTATCACAAATATATGTGCTTGTGTTCTTAGTGTATGCCTTTCCACTATTGCAACCAATAAACAACAGTTATCTACCGTCTGTGTCAAGTAGTACGTGAAGCCAAGTTCAGCATCTGAAAGATGTCTCCCTCTCTGCTCCTGATTCCCCCATGACATATGAAACTGTGTCCATCCACAAGGACAGCACGAGGCTCCTCTGTATTCAAAGCTCTCACTGGGTCTAAAAAAGTAGAATTAACTTTGGTGGGGGCAATATGAAACTGCAGGGAGCAGCCTCAGATCCCAGCTGCCCAGGACTGGCTGCCACTGTCAGGCAAGTGCCAGGCTCCCTCTGCGTCGGGATTACACCAAGTTAGAGGCACACTGGAAGTAGAAGGACTATCAGAGAAGTAAGATTTAAGCAAATGAATTACATTGTTTATGTAATGATAAATGCAGATAAATTATGTCAGTGCTTTCTGTGCACTTGAAGCATTGAAAACACTGTGGAAAATATAGTAGATCTGGAACAAGCGAATGCATTATTTAAACTTTGAGGGAAGCCAGGTTATTGTGCAAATAATTAGCCTTTGTCAGACAATCATTACTTGGTTGTTATATAGTTATAAACATGCTGTGCCTCAGTTTCGTTACTTTTAATATCAGTTCCCACCCTTTAATCTTTCAATCTACTTACGTAAAAGCTCCAATGAAAAATTGGAGGCATTAACTGCACAATATTTAAACCATATGTAAAGACCAATCTCATCTGTCTCCATGCACACTTTAAATGGAATAATGGTGCTCTGTAGCACAAAGAGGAATGTGAGAGTGGGGCTCTAGTGTAAGCAATAATAATTACAGCCCGTACAGCACTGTGGAAATCCCCTGGCTGAGCTGCCCTCAGCGCTGACCCAGGAACAAGCTGGGGTGCTAATCATGACACTTGGCAGACAGGCCCATTTTCCACAGGCTCACAGAGAGCTCTCCTCTGCTCAGGCAGGTATCCCCAATGATGGCACATCCTGTGGTCATGGGCACTGACTTCTGCTCCTGTGTTCACTCTTAAAAGAGACTATTTCTATGTCCATGACAAAACAAATGATCCTGGTGCCCTGCAGGTCTGCTGCCTGAGGAAGCCTGTGGGTGGTGATGATCATAGTGTGCTCCACACTGGGGTCCCTGACAGGAAGTAAACTTAGCTCCATGACAAGGCAGAACCTATTTCTAAAAAAAACAGCCAGACAGTAGTAGACCGGCTCTACAGAAGGTAGAGAAAACTGTAAAAGTGGGTGTAGTCTAGAGAGAAGTAATAAAAGTAAAAGTAAGTAAGAAAAAGTGAAGGCAAATATGTCAAAAATTGGTCTTTTTACAGCTTCTTAAGATCCAAGGTTTACCTAGTGCTGGGTCCTAATTTGTACTTTTTTTTCACAGAACCAGTTTTTTAGAAAGCTTCAATCACACATTGAAAAAAGTTACAATGATTTGTTAATTCAAGTTCTCTATTGCACACTGAGAGCTATCCCATAATAGCCATAGCCATTTCTGATATGGACATGCAATGTACAGCGAGCTGGAATATAAATATAACCTTATATGACCTTAAGAGTGCTCCATCTTGGCAAATAGCCAAAAAGTTAACTGATGATCATGTGACGCTGTATAACTAAAATAGTCCCAAAGGAATAATTCTACAATGCTCCACCTCTAAACAAGCAAGAGACGAATGAAACACATATGTTGTTTCCCAGAACAAAGTCATTTCAGGCCACTCCATATTGTGTCCCCTAGACCCTGATGCCCACAGTGATGGGGTTCCTCTTGGCCAAACTCACCATGCCTGGCCCACCCTGGCACTGGCACAGCCAAGCTGACATTTATGATCTATCTCTTGGTGCTCTTAGTGATCTTGGTAACAAGCTGACGGGATGGGCACTGATGCCTGGCTGGAGTGTTCAGTATGTGTCTGTGTAAAGGAAGGGTCAGAGAGTGCATCCTTCTCTCCTGCTGTCTCTCTTTTCAGAATTTTTGATCCTGAGTCTTTGTGCTGTAAAAATGCATCATCTGTTTATCACTACCAACTATGTATTTTTGACAGTATACAAAAAGACCATAGCAGATCAAATATCTCACAGGGCACTGTAAGATCCTGCACTGCCTCATCTCTGAAAACAACAGCAGATACCAATATGAGTCAAAGACAAAAAACTCATCAATTTAGTTCTGTGTTTTACAATGACTCACACTCAACTTTGTAGAGTGGCACCAGAGTCTAACCATCAGTTTTCAGAAGACTCCATTTGACTCAACAGTGAGAAGAAGATGCAGAAGAGCAATCATTTCCAGACAACATAGTCAACTTAACTAAATCGAGATAATGACAGAAACGGGGACACAGGCAGCATCTTCTTCCACAGAACAGAATATTAAAGCGGCTAAAGCGTATCAGATCTCAAAATCTGAATTCTTTTTTCTAATGTGAATTTTTAGCAAATATTGATCCCATACATGAAAAGTAGCAAGACATATAAAACAAACATACAACCAAAACCCTATAGCAAAGAGACCAAACGTATTATTAATTGTGGTCCTACAGTTCATAAAGTTGCAACCACTGACAACCCATCAGTCTTTAAAGGCCCCTACATCAAAGGCTGAAGCAGTGCTGTGCCCACCCTGTCCAAAAGACCACTTGTCCTGGTTTGGATCTGATCCCAGAGGTTTTTGACATTGATGTCTCTGAGGCTCTTTCAGACAAACCCGCTCTTTCCTGGCCCAAGCCTCCTGTTCTCACAAGATCTGATGTATTCATAACCAAACAGTGGTACACTGAGGAGCAGGGACGAAAAGATGAGCCAAAGGCTTTCTCTGATAAACTATGTGAAAAACTAAAAATATAACTTACAAAGCACATTTTCATAAACAGAAGTGCTGCCAATAAAATTGTTATTTCAAACAGATATGCAAGTGTTGTGATCTTATGTAAGAGCACTCATCAAGTCAGTACCACAACATTTGTGAGCACTGTTAAGTATAAGGTGCATTTTATTGTCCCCATAAGGAAATGTTACCTTGTAGGAAAATTTCTCCCTTAAGATTTCACATTTCACGCATCCTTCAATGTCATGGTTCCAAAGTGACACGAGTGTGCACATGAGGTACCATCTCCTGAGCTAAACTTGGTCAGGACGACCTTAGCTGAAGGATTCTACCTAGTGTGGAAGCTTTTTTTGGTTAAGGGGAGATCGCTTGCCACCCGTACGAGTCTAAGGCTGAAATAATATAATGACAATAATACTGAGACACAACACATGATTTCACCCCAAACTAAACTACTCTGTTGTTACTCTGTGTAGCAAAATAAGAATACATTTTCTAATTTAAAATGTTTGACTATGAAACAGTCTGTAATGGCAGAATGAGTCTAAATTGATATTTTATATAAAGAAAAAGAAAACTAATAGATCATCCTTATTTTTGCCTCTCAGTGATTCTTAAATATTCAGAAATGTTTTGATAAGCCTGCTAAATGCTTGTCAAAATGATTCAGCCACATAAACAGTAGAGCAGAGGAGAGTAGAGGGGAGCACTGACCCCCCATGTCCCAGGAGGGGCCTGGTCCTAGGGGAGGTCAGAGAGGGGCAGGACGACTAGTGGCCTGCGGGTGATGGTCATTGTTGCCCAGCTTTACCGCACTCAGAATTCCTCAGCTGACCCAAACCTGAGCACCACTATGATAACATTTGTGATTCAAATCATGTCTCTGGGGACTGCTTCACCAAGTCCATGCTCAGAAAAGTGCTTTAAACTGTCCATAGTGGTAAACACTAAACGCTCAGCCTCCTGCTGCACACTTTTTTACATGACAAAACTGTGCCTTACATTAAACTGGATGCAAAGGTTCAGCCTGAAAAGAATCTTTACAGTATAAAGTACACAGAGGTCCATATGGCTGTGTAAATGTAGCACATTAACTAAAGTTAGCAAGTTAAAGGCGTTGGGCAAAGGCAGCTTTTTCATGTTTTACATTTTCCTGTAGAATAAATATTGATACTGTCATATATAAGAAGCCCTTTGTGTGGAGCACCTGCATAAGGATTGTTATTTACAGTATATACTATTGCACTAAACTCCCTCTCTCTTTCCTATAGCATAGGAAACAGAGATTTCCTTGTAAGATAGGCACAATGGAGTGGTTCACATTTCCTCCACACACTTAAAAGCAAACACTGTTTACTTACTCAAGTGTTCCAGTTTATGCCCTGTTGTAATAAACCGGTGTCTCCCCTCTCATATTACATTTTGAGGAATATGGCTATCAGTGAGACTTGAGCAATACATTTTATAAATGATGGCTGAGTGATCTTCAAATTCTCACAAGCGCAATAGTGCCTGTCTTAAAAATATTAAAGGACTCTGAAAAAAAAAAACAAAAAAAACAGAGGATTTAAAAAAAAAAAAAAGTTGAACTTTTAAGCGGATCCTGTTGAGACCACCGACTGCTGTTACCACACTCTGCTTTACATGCATGTTTACCAGTCACATAAAACATGTGCACAGGCCGCTATGAAACCTGTGTGCTAATCTTCACTAAATCGGCCCCCCGTTTCCCCCATTCTGCTTTATCTCTCTTTTGTTATCAATGCTGGGACTGCAGAATGGCCGCGGGTCACAAGGGTAAGACTTCTTTTCCAGCATCTGCTTAAACCAAGAGCTGGGGGGCAGAGGAGAAAGGACCTCTGCACCACCTCCAGCCCCCCAAACTCTGATATTTTTTGGAAGTCTTTAGCCCTTTATTCTGTTTTCCCCTTTCCCTTTCCTCTAAAACACAAATAAAGTGTGTGATGGATGAGTGAGTTGAGGCAACACCTCCCCCATCAATCTGAGCTTTTCAGGAGGAGGGGTTAGAGCTTTCAGGGGTCTGCATAGGACCCACCAGAATGTCCCCTGTGCCTTTCTCCCACATAATACAGGGAACATGCATGTTATCGTCGCTACATACATGCATTACATACATGGGGATGCAATGACCCTTAGGCATGCTGTCAAACCACACTGGAAGGCTCTAGGGAGGGATTGGGACTATTGATTATGCCTAAATTACATACAAAATAGATCTTGCACTACAAGATTTTGCTAGATTAATATGACACGATCATGCACCAAAGCAGAAAAGAATTATTACATTTGGCTTAAATAAATAAATTTAAAAAAAGATTAAGATCTGGTATAAGTTTAAGAAGTCATATTTCAAATGACCACTGTTCCACAATGACAGCAATCTATCTATAAGCATTATTTATTATTTATTTATCATATTATGCCAAAATCTTGTGTCTTCTCAAGGACATGATCTTGTGTCTTGTCTCGTCTTGTGGGTAATGCATCGTACAGTTGCTATAATGCAATAATTGTAGTGTACTCAATACTGTTGTCAGTTTGCCATTACTAAGTAGAGTATCCGAAAGACAAAAACAACAAGACTTTGCACAATTGAATGCCTGTACAAAAATGAAGAATAGATATGGTAAATACATTGTGGAGCATAGACACACCAAATGGTCCTTGTTAGTGGGTGCAGAACACAGCTCTCCTCCACACACTCTGTGTGTCTGAGAACAGCAGCTCCAGCACAAGCAGTGAATTCCTGGGCAGTGTCGTCACCAGGAGCCAGGGAAAGGCAGGGAAGTGGTTTAAAGAAAAAAGAGCTGCTTTAAAAGCTCTGTGAATCTGTGGGTGGTGTGGCAGCAGGCTGGGTCTACTGTATATGTACCATGTGTGCTGAGGAGGCTGGAGGTGATCACAATGAAACCATCTATTCACTATTAAATCACAAAAGAGATTTGACACAAGCATTTGATTTAATGTGTATGCCCGTGAGCATATCTGTTAAATCTGTTATTTAGTAATTACAGGGACAGTGGCAAATTGAAATATGTGGAAATTCAATAAAAAATGCACAAAGCTTTACAGGTCAGACCTGTGAAGAGGCAACAACGCTCAAATTAAGAATGCATATTTTTTTTAAGGTATTTCTATTGGCTGGTTATTGGCTGACCCTTCACTTGAAACGTTAGATTGTGCACCTTTAATTATGTCAAGATGCTATTGCGGGTACTCTGGAAATCAAATAAGATACACTGTGCATTCAAGCAGGCCAACAAGGTCACCTGATACTGTAATAATTAAAACCAGGTCTGTCATTTACTTATGATGGAGTTTATTTACAGTGAAATGATGCCGAATTGATCCCTAACAGTCCAATCTCCAGTGGTGATCATATTTAACATTTTATTATGACGTGGGCAATTAACCATTCTGATGTGAAGATAAAATATCTAAAAGCCTCTGACCTGAAACAGTCAAATGAAATAAATGCTTACAGTAGAACGGATGTCTTATAATATTGCCTTCTATCCATCATCTGACAAGATTGACTTTTTTCCAATAAATAATCTATATTCATTTATTATCTTACTTTAAAACTAAACAGTTTGCCATTCATATTGTTATGATATAACCCTATATTTTTGCCATCTGACCCCAGTTTCGTCCCTGTGGAGCGATACTCCTGCTGCTCGGAAGTGTCTTGTTTGGGTGGTTTACATCGAGGTGCAAAGGGGTGACTTCTTTTCCCTGCAATCTCAAACTCAAACAATCAGGAATAACACAGGCGTATAAATAGGTTTTGTGTGTGGCACAGAGGCTGCACCACTGACAAACACCAGTGTTAAGCCAAGGCTCATTTATAGCCATAACAGCCCCCTCTGAGGAGTTCTAACTCAACTGTAGCCAAACTAGAGCCCATTCAAATACCAGACAGCTTCATGTGGTGGGCGTTGTTGTCAATTTTGTTTGTAGGCTGGTGATGGCTTCCGCTCTTCAGATGCCACACAATCACATTTATGTGTTTGGGTACAGAAGTGGTACTCAAATGGATGAACACATTTGATCAAATAGCCTACATAGATGAAATGATATACACTCATTTATATCATATCATATTTGTCATGACAGTGATTGAGTGGCGGCTTCACACAGCAAAAGAGAAATAGTTTAGCCAACAGCTGTGAACGTTTTCCAGCTGAAGTGAAACATTCCTGTGTGCTGGTGGCGCTGCACACTCCTGCGGCCTTCCTCTCAGCTCCATGTGGTATTTGTCCCTAACCAGGCTCCAGAGAGTGGGAGAGGAGCTGCAAACTTTCCCAAGGATATCAGCCAGCCACATGGCACATTTGTGCTAACATACTTTCCTTTAATCACTGTTAAACTGGCAAGATAAAGAAAAATATGCAAAACTAATAGACTGATTCAGATTGTTTGGACATTGGCTCATTATGCTGTATGTTGCAGCAAGTGCAGAAGAAAAGTTTCATAAAATATGTCACACTTTGTGTGTGTCTTTCAAAGGGCTAAATGGGCATGTTAGTAGTAGTCTTAGGATCTCATTCACTCATACTTAAAATCTCTCCTCTGTATATCTACATAAATGGCTTTAAGCTGTCCAGTTGCAGGGGTAACTTGATGCGTAGTCCTCACCCATTGGCACAGATGGTGTGGGCACAAGAACTGAGCGGAAGTGTTCTTATCACCAGCTGCTTCTGGCTAACTCTGAGAGACTTGTGTTCATATCAACATCAATCAAGCCAACCTGTGAAAACGACATTCATTGCCAATGTCCTTTATAATAAGGTGTTTATTTTTTTCTTTACAAACACAAAAATGCTCTTTACTCACATGCAGATTTGCATTTGCTACAAAATGTTTGTACTTAACATACATAAATGCATAGACTTGAACGTTTGCTTGAGAGAAAAAAAAAAAATCTACAAATTGTTTTCATAAATTAATCTTAAAAGTATTAGAAATATTTATTTTTTCAGCATAAGGTTCCTATACTACCAGGGGTACAAGCGCTCAGTTTTATATATGTGTCTTTGAGCCAAGTTCCAAAATACTGTACTTCCCTGTATCTCTGCCTACATCCACACATTATCACATGTGCTCCCTGGAGACAAGTGCCACAGTCAAATAAACTTTTGACTGTCCACATGGGAGCGTGTCCCCGTGTGCTGGGGTGTGTTAGTGACTGCAGTGGCCCACACATGAGCAGGGCTAACCAAAAGCATTTACTTTGACCTCCATCTTGTTTATTTGTGCAGCCTTCTGAGCGGACGCTGAGACGCATACACTTGCTGCCGTGTTGTTTTAGTCTTGATTACACCGGCACTTAATGTCTAAACTGTACTGCAATTTGCAAGCAACTGTGGAAAGCGGCACAGCCAGAAAATACCATTTGAAGTCTTTTTTAGCTCTCTGTGGTCTGTCATCATTTAAGCTGTGAATGACAATAAATAAAACAAATTTCAGACAGCTGTGGAGTCCGTTTCAATGTTTTATATCAGTGTCTCAGAGGGAGTTAGTCCTGCAGAACAAGGGCCTCTGACAGTTGGGAGGATGCAGCCATGAGACCTTGTGCACCGCTAAGAACTAAAACAAGAACACACTTCCCGTAACATACATCTCCTCTCCTCCTTTTAAAAACTCTGATGTGTTTCTGTGTGCGGTGACTTGCTTTTGTGTTGGCTTGTGGTGTTACTGAGTTTGCACACACACAGAGAAGACTTGCCTGGGAAATTTCTGTTGCGTATTGTCTAAACTTTGCAACAGTCGCAACAGAAAGCTACTTATGAGTGCAAATATTCAAAAGTCTGTTTAGAGTTTGGGCTGTGTAAAGATATGACAACACATCACCTTCCAAGCCCTCTCTCTGTTCCAAGCTGTCTCTTATGTTTCCACATAAATCTCTCCATATTTACATGTGGATTTATAAATGTCCAAGGGCGACATTCTCTTTCTCTCATCGTGTCATCCCACCCTTTCCTAAGAGCAGTTATTGTTAGCACGTGGCATTGCTCCGGCCAAACAACAAAAGGGCTTGTCCATCTGACATCATCCTGCTTTTAATAGATCTGTTAAGGTAATAAATGCAGTACGAGACCCCTGCTGTTTTGAAATGGTACTGCAAATATTGGAACGCGTCAGTCATTTTGTGTATCCTGGAGCATTGCGAATCACACTTTTTCATACAAAGGCAGGTGTTTTGCTGAAGTACTATGATACACAACGGTGATAGCAGGGACTAGTATTGTCAGTTAAAGGTCCTTTATTACGCGAAATTCACTCTTGTGAGATTAAAATCATATTCAAATTCATACCTGGAGTTGTGTTTTGTTTCATTCACACATGTTTAAGTAACCCTTTATTATTTGTCTGTCTATATCTCCAATGTTCAAAATGCTCTCTTCCACCTTATGATGTCACAAAGTGGTCATTTTAAAATTAACAACTACCTTTTATTTTTTTGTTCAGTAGAGATTGTCAATTCCAGGCCTGAAATCATCCATCCAGTGAGGGTATATGGAGTTTAAAAACACAGTGGAGCACTTCAGTATTACTGCATTGCATCACAAAGTGGTGTTTTCTGTTTAAGAGAAGAATGCAGACTAAATATACAGGGTTTTTGTGTTAAATGTGTTAAATGTGAATAAAACAAAACATTCTTTTGAAGAGGAAACAACTTTTTAACATAGATTAAAAAAAAAAAAGTAATATGAGTCCTTTAAAGGTGTATGATGCACATTTTCTGTTAAGGTTGGGGAGTGGGGGGGGATCTTCCATCTGCTTGTCTTCATAGAGATGATATTTCTTTGCTCCACAGTGTGACATTAAACCTACCTCTATTTTGAGGTATTAAATTAGATGCAGTCTTACTAATAGTTACCTTGAAAACATGAATTCATACTGTGATCAGCCTCTCCTGAGATCTAACCTATGACTTGGCCTGGTGATGTCACCTTCTTGTCTCCATGGTGATGAATAAGCTTAAAGCCATACTGTGGAGCATCAGGAAAGTTACATTCTGCAACATTAATAACAGAAAGGTCTTTAAGCTATAGCTACATTCAGGACCATAAGTTAGCATCAGTATTTCTGTTCCATTACTTTAGAATTTAGAAACATTATTTTAAAGCTGAATAAGTTTGCTTGTTCTGCATATTTGTTAAATTAGATATATGGCCCACTACGTACAGACTTACAGAGCGCAGCCTTGGTTACATAACACCCCCCCACACAGCCCCTTCCTTCTCACATGTTTTAGAGTGTGACTGAGTGCATAGCTGAAAAGGGGGACAGACAGAGGACCCTCTCAGGACGAACCCGGGCTGGAGTGTGCACACCAGAGAGACGTCCTCAAACAACATCATTACCCCCCCCCATACCCGCCTCATCCCGGGCTCCAGACAATAGAACTGTTCAACCAAAATAGTGTCTTCCCCAAGCCACGCTTCCGTCCTGTGGCGTGTCCGACCTCGCTCTAACTCGACGCACTTATCAAAAGCAGAAGAAAACAGACATGAGACAACAGGCGGTCAGAGAGATGAGGGGAAATGATAGGAAACTGTGATATGGCTTGATATTTGTAAATGTGTATTTTAGTCACAGTGTTTGTTGCACTGTATGTGCTGGTTCTTAACTTTAAAAATCTTTTTGAAACATTATGCTAAATTGACTCTTGTGAGCGTTAAACCACGTTAGAATGTTTTCCCCACCTCAAAATCATACCTGGAGTTGTGTTTTGTTAAATTTACAAATGTTTGAGTAACCCTGTATTATCAGTCTCTTTCCACTCCTCTATAGCTCAAAATGTTCTGTTCCACTTTGTAGTTTTCAAATTAACAGTTCATTTCACCTTTAGTTCAATACAGATTTGCAATTCCAGGGCTGAAATTATCCAAATGATTCTAGTGCAGGTGTATGGAGTTTAAAAACATAATGGAGCACTTCTAAAAATATTAATATGCAGAGTTCTTGTGTGTACAGGTATTGTAAGGAGGAAACATTATAACATAGAACAAAATAGTGTGATATGGGCTCTTTAAATGTGAAAAACAAACAAACAAAAAAAGCTATGTCAAATTAATAAATTAATGTATGTATTCATCCAGCAGTGTAGCAACAAATGACTATTTCAGTATGTTAGTTTGCATTATTTTATATATATGGATATGTACTATGCTGACCGAAGGCTTCTTCAAATATGGTGATAATGATTCACAATAGTTAATAGTCAATTAGTCAAAATGATTGCAATGAATATAATATTACACATTTTACAACTGTGTGAGTTGCTTTGTATTTGAGAGAGCAATCACCCTCCCTATCAGCCATGTGAAGATGACTTGTTGGATCTTGTTTACCCCATGTTTTGCCTTCTGCTCTTGGTTCAGCTCCACATGATCAGACAGAGGGACCTGGTGTATACATTAGCAGTTGGCACAAGCTAAACTCCTCTTGTGATTAGTCCACTTGAATGAGAAAACAGTGCTTGAGTGCAACAAAGGACACATATGCCATCTACACTGTGCACCACCCAAACCCAAAATGAGTATCAGGGGACAACCGTCAATGTCAAGACATATCAACAGCATAACAAGTGGGAACCATATAAAGTCAAAAATATTGTGAAATATTTGCCACTAACTGACTTCTACGGCAGGCCAAGTTGGGACACCATGAGATTTGTTTATACTGGTGGATATGAGGGTTTCCCAGGGTTAACACACCATTCAAGAGACATTTTAATGTGTAGTAAACAACAAAAGATCTTATCATATTTTTTAGTATTTTAATTTAAATCACAATTATAGTCTGTACTCGCCCATGTCTGGGGAATCAATCAGTTTTTTTCTGAGGTTTTGGCCTCTGTCCATTAGCTATAGCTTAATTACAATCAGGTAATCATCATATTTTATCTGATAGCTGGTCTGTTTGGCAGCAACTTCAAAGTGCACTATTTAGTGGGTTCTATTTTATATTATGCTTAGTAGCCATATTCACAAAATGTTAAAACAATGATTTAAATACACAATCTAAACAAGATATAATCTCTTAATGATTAATTGGAAAAGAACTAAAGACAACAAATCTATGCATGAATGAACATATTTTTTTTTATCTCAAAGGAAATAGAGAGTATAGCATTTGCAACAGTTATTTAGAAGTTAGAAGAAAGGAGAAGGAAGATCAAGATCAATTAACAAAGAACAAACTGTATGAAGTTCCTGCTTTTGTTGCAATATGTTTTTAAAAATGTATTCACATGTATTCAGTTTACAGTATTCATAAGAGTAGTAATAATGTAAAAACAAATCTGGGGCTGGGGTGGTGAAAACCCCTAATAGTGGTATATAGTTTAGTTTAGTCTTTATTTGAAGGGACAATGTACAGATACATCCATCTGCAGTCCCTGATTTACAGAAATAAATTATGCAATGCAATTAGTCAACAATTCACACTCTCCACTCTCAGACACACATACTCGCGTCATATTCCACGTGAACAGAGCAAAGTATTTGGTATTTACATGAAGTAGTATTCATCTTAAATTATCTAGTAAAAATATATCTATATATTTGAGCAGATGCAAAATGTACCCCTGTTTATTTGATCACAGCAGTGAAGATCACAGGTGGTTATATAAGCAAACCATTTTTCTGTCTGTTGAGTGTGAAGTTCTGGATGACTGCACAAACTCAAACTTTTGCAGAGGACACCTGAGGACATCTTTGTGTTGAAGAAACATCTGAGGTGCTCTCAAATGACCCTCTTCCATTACGAGTTTTATTATTCTCCCCAGAATTATGCTCAGGTGGTAGAGCAGTCGCCTTATAGCCAAAAGGTTCACAGTTTGAATAAGCACAACATTAAACCCTCATTGACAGTGTGAATGTGTTGTATGAATAAGTGATACAATCGCAATTTGAATGGAAAAAATTACCAAAGGCTGCAGTATTTCATGTAGCATAATGTCCGCCACAAAAAAGATAATAATAATAA
>JACN01134082.1:0-14854 GCA_000787155.1 Scartelaos histophorus | reverse complement strand
TGTTATAGTTTTGTTTCATTCACACATATCTACATAATAATTCATTAGTGGTGTCTACCTTTTATCCTTATCAGTAGAGACTGGCACTTCCAAGGCTGAAAGTAATCTAATGATTGTGGTGAAGGTGTGTTAAGTTTATAAATACAGTGGAGTATTTCTTGCATGTGATCACAAGATGCAACAGAGTGTTTAAGTGTTTTCCTTTTTAAGAGAGTAATAAATATTCAGGTTTTATGTGTTAAATATGTGAATGAAACAAAACACAACTCCAGGCATGTTTCTGATGAGGAAACATTATTATACAAATTAGAAAATAGCGTAATATGGACCTTTTAAATAAGCATTGTTTCCATAAAAAGAGGGGTGTTCGCCCTTTTGCGGCACACACACACACACACACACACATATATATCCGCCTGTGTGTAATACGCCAAAAAAATCTAGCGCATCTTCCATCTGAAAAGTAACATAATGCAACTTTAATTAAACTTAACTTTCTTGCAATTCTGCCATGACTCAAACTGCAATGAAATGAACTGTCAAAAAACCTACATGTTTTTCCATGGTTTAACCATTTTGGCTTTTCTGACTACTATTTACAGAAGATATCCAATTTGTTTATCTGCGTGTGTGCCGAGGAGGATATGGAAGTGCACATAGTGATGCAAGAGGCTGCACCGCTCCCGCACTCTTATGTTTAAAGGCTTTTAGATCTGCCATAACTGAACTTCTATTGGCCTATTACCAGTCTCCTCATCTTGCACGTCTCAACCCAATGGACTTCTAAGCTAACTCAACAGATGTGGTTTGACAAGCCTGGCTGAGTTTATCTCTCTTGTTGATTTACTTAATGTTTTCATCAAGTCAGGGATTACAAAAGTGGATTCCGGTAATGAGGAGTAAGCCTGGTGATGGACACTGGAGCCAAAGCATTTCATTGTCTGGGATTTGCCACAGCAGCCAGTGAGTGTAAGGCGTCCAAAAAGAAATAGGCAAGGGGCATGGGGATTTGAATGCCTGTCTTCACATAACAATTTCATCATCCACAAAGAAAGGTCTTGCAGCAGTAGTTAACAGAAGGCTATATTGAGAAAGAATATAATTATGGCCTGTGTGTAGTATGCCGAGCTTATGCTGCGTTCTACTGAATGTCGGTAGTCACAGAGTCACAAGTCAGTTCTTCCGACATCCATTGTAAATGCGTTCCATTGCAACAGTCGTTAGCTGTCGGTAACTCACTTATGGCAGTTTGAGTATTACGTCCATCCAACTCGGTTTGCTCCCGACTAACTCAAGTTTGTGTCTCGGAACCTCGATTTGATTGGCCATTTGATTGGACTTTTCCGAGTTGGAGGTTGTTTTTTCCTGAGTCTCGAGCACAAGAGAATGCAGCATTATAATGTAGCTAATAATAACACTCTTTTTTTTCCCATATATTTCAGAAAAATGTGTCTTGCCCCAGTTTAGAAGCTGCTCTTGAGGTCAGAATCATATACCATTTGCAGTGTACTCTCTGCATCTAATTATAAAATGTTTTATTGTCAAGAAGTTCACACTTACCATGCTAGTTGTTTGCATTACTGTGATAACAAACTCTGTGAATATTTAGGACGCTCGGACAGCATAAGGTAAATGAGGAATAATATTGGACCACTCAATTTAAAAAAAATTGTTCTGTTTTTCATGTTTTAAGGACATGGAAAATCAGATACCTATTCAAAATTCAACGCCCAACACAAAATCCACACCTACTGTAATGTCCATTCATATTTCTGTGTCTTTTTACTTTGTACAGAGTGTGAACAGGTAACTTGGCTCAGGCCAGAGTGATATGTGTGTCATTCTGAAGTAAATGCTACACATTCAATCTGGGATAGCGCTTGCTGAAAGCAAAAATGGGGAATGTCATGATGATGATTTTAATTTGATTAGTTGAAGTGTCACAACAGTGAAACAAGCCGAAAAATCATTTTGTTACATCCGACTGAGGGAAGAGCACAGGCATCTTTCTTAACAGAAATGCACAAAGCTCCTTAAAGATGCTTTTCACAAACAAAATAGCCCATATTGACCCTAATATAGACTGAGGTATGTCTGTCGGATTCACCTGTCGGGCACCTAGATAGATTCTCGTGAGTTTATGAACTCACAAAAGGAATTCCTCTTGCTGTGCAAGGTCAGTGAACAGGCAGAAATTGCACTCATATTATTTTTCTAAGGTTTTCATCAGATAATTTTAAAGAGAAGTGAACAAACACAAGATACACACTACAACACATTGATTGTTGTGAACAAAAGGATCAATTGGTCAGTGCAAAACTTAATAATAAAAAATGTCTATTCCAAAAAAGTAGTGGATGATAAATTCATTTCCATGACGTATCCACCAAGAAGTATAACAAGATGAATGAACATACAAAATAAGCCCGCACCATTACCATACATCACTGCTCAGATGTTCTTAATTATTTAAAAGCCCTTGTCATTACATTATGTGGTAATGTCTGCTGAAAAACTGAATTCAGTCAGTCCAGTCCTCTTTAATGCATATTGCAATCCATGTCAGAACATGTGCATGTGTATTCATGATGATTAGTGACAGCCTCAAAACCATTTTACAATGCACGCATTTCAGAGCCAGACCCCATAGTTAAACATGAGACCTTTTACATTATTCACTGCATTATAACAAGTGATGCATGCAGTGTTATTTACTCCATTGACAGTTCTGTTGCTAATAAACATGAACATGCCACAACACGGATTATTATAAACAAGTTGTACATCAGAGTGGTAACAAAATTACAACAGTTGTTTCTAAGTAGCACTGCAAGATCTTGTAAATAGATTCTAAAAATGTAAAGATATCTATATGTTTGAAATTGACTTGCCAAAGTTGGTATGTGGAGTAATGAAAAATCCCTTCTTGATGCAAGCTCATTCATTATGTCCATTTATATCTACAACTTCTGGTAAAAGGCAATTAATAGAAGGGAGTGGACTAATGAGAATATGCAAGTTCTCTATAATCAATTGCTGGGAAAAAATAACTACAACTTTACGGAAAGGATCAATATTAATGTTGTCATTATTGTACACTGTATGCAGTAAACAGATAAATTTACTACTTTACTGTCATAATTGTCATTAGCCCCAACCAGACATCAGTCATTAAAACCACAGTAATATCTGCAGAAAGGCATTTAGGTTGCTCCTATTACACTTGGTATCGGTTGCTGTGGTAACTGGATCAATTCTTTTCCTGACCTGTCAGCACACATATAAATCATGATGTTATGTTAAGTAGTTCAAGGGACCAATTCTTTTTCCCCATAATTTGTCTTGCCCCAGTACAGATATATTATGTAAGCAACTCTAAGGGTTAAAATAAGTCCGCTGTACTGTCTGCATCTAATCAGCTTTAGCTGTTAATTGTTCTATAATCAGGAAGTAAGTGTGCAGTTGGCCTGCTAGTTGTCAGCATTACTATGATAGCAAAACTGCCATATATATTCCATATATATATCTGTGCAGTATCTATGCTCTTCCTAGTACTGCACTTTTCTGGACTGTGATATTTGTTGTTTTTCCTGGTATCTGCAGTAACCACTCCTCCAGTTTGGAGGTTACAGGCCCGAATGCTCCGACCACCACAGGCACCACTGATGCCTTCACCTTCCAGGCCATCTCTAGCTCTTCCTTAAGCCCCTGGTATTTCTCTAGTTTCTCGTGCTCCTTTTTCATGATATTACCATCGCCTGGTACTGCAACATCCACCACCACAGCCTTGTTCTGTTGCTTATCCACCACCACTATGTCTGGTTGGTTCGCCATCGTAGATCTTGGACAGCTCATGCGTGCATTTGGCTAATCTACATGTCAGTAATGCCTGCCTGAACTATGGGAGAGTCAACAGTGATCAAATTCACATTGTCGTAAAGTATTGAAGAAGTGCATAGTCTGGATCCTAAGTTAAGAAAGACTAACTCAGATAAGACCATACGGTAGGTCGAATCTTTAGCAGAAATAAGCATTACTAAAGGCACATGCTACCAAATGAACATGTCTAGGGCTTTTCACAAACTTTGATACCAATGTCTTGTACACTTCATTAACAACACTGCTAGCAGAGAGAGACATGGTGTCGTATTGAAGAAGGATGTGCCCTGTTAGTTTGCTTTTACCCTCGTTGAGAAAGTCCCAATTCGTAAATATCTAATGATGACTTGCTCCCACCAGGCCTCACTTTTAGGCTAATACTGCAGAGGGAAAGACCCCACTACTGATAGCTTGTGTGGGAGGATAACAAATGAACATTATTAGTGCAGGGGGGAGTGGGAGAGTGTTGTGGCTTTGGAGGACAGATTAGCTGTAATACTGGGTCATTTGGACGCGTAGTTATAAGACTTCAGCAAGATGAAAGTGCTGCATAATTACCTGAGTCACACCACTAAGAACTTCCACTCTCCCAGAGCTCAATTAGTTTGCAGAGCCGTGGAGCGCCTATAGAGGTCCATAGCACTAATGACCGTAATCAATCATTTATCATACAGCGTCAAATACTGGCCATGCTTTGATTCTCTAGCCGTTTGGTTTAAGAGGGTTCCACGGTAGGGATGCAATTGACAAGAAGCTAATGAGTAATGACCAAATTTAGCAACTAGATTTATTAGCTGTTGTATTAGGAGTTTTTTTGGTGTGTGTGCCTAAGGAGAATTGGATTTTGTAATTAAAAATTGTAGGGATTCAGTAATTATTGTAAAATACTGACAAAAAACTAAACATTTTCAAAGCTGAAATGTGTCATAGTCCACCTTTAAAACCTAAATATCTCACATTTACCACATCCTCCACACAACTATAAAGTGTAGTAAATTTACTGTGACTTGACCTTGATCTGTAGCTTGGTATAAAGCACTTCCTTCTGTGCTTCACCTGCAGAGTTCATCAGAACCTCATCCTGCATTGAAGAAAGCAAACAAATGTTAAAACTACCCACAAAATTCTGATTGTACATAGTGGATATGTTTTCTGCAGCCGCACTGAATGAATGTATGCATTTGGAATAACACATTCTGAATAACAAGAAACACTTGAATTAAGAATGAATTAAGGCAAGGCCAACAAAAATCATTTCAATGTTGATTAGTCTGTTGGGTTACATTTTTAAATGATGTCAGTTCTTTCTTTTTTTTAAAATTACAACTAATGTCATTGAGTGTGACTTTGCTGCTCAAGATGCCAAATCCCCACACTTTTCTTCCTGTGAGACAAAATCTAATGAAAGAATATTGAATATTTATGTGTTGGAGCTTGTTTACTGTCGAGCCTGTTGGGGCATACCAAAAGTGAGGGTATGCAAAAGTCATTTTGTGCAATTGCCTTGTTTCAAGATAAAGAAATTGATAAGAAAATTAAGACCCATCCATGTCATATATATTTAATTCTAATTTGTTGCATGCAGATTCAGTGATAATCGAGAGAAATGCAGAGTTCCACATCACTTTTTTTTTCTTTCTTAGATAGCTCATATCAGACAAGAAGTACAGGAAGTTACATTTTTTATGGATTAGCACCTATATCACATGGCTGTTAGTTCAATATAGCCCTCCACATTTTATTGCAGTATAACTTAGTGTGGCATGGGTTGTACTTAATGTTAGTGACTAAACCCTTAAATTTTAAACAACAGACCCAGGTTCTGGGCCTGATTCACTTTTGTCTTTGGTTCTGTCTCTGGGTCGAGGTGGGACTTTGGAGTTGTCTCTGTTACTACTTGTTGCCCTGCACCAACTGGTTGTCATTTCCCTGCAGCTTTGGAT
This sequence comes from Scartelaos histophorus, assembly GCA_000787155.1. NCBI lineage: Eukaryota > Metazoa > Chordata > Actinopteri > Gobiiformes > Gobiidae > Scartelaos > Scartelaos histophorus. The sequence continues at coordinate 9,032 of JACN01134082.1, read as the reverse complement.
GTTTCATGCAACCGATGGCTCTGAGTTCTGGTTGCAGGTGAATTAGATCCACTGCGTGGATGCTCCTTTTAGACTGTCTCTGCTTGTTAATGTGCCATTTTTCTGACAGCATTGATCTTGCAAAGTTTTCCTTTATGCCTTCCTCTATTTGCCTCCAGACAGTGGTGCAACTATTATTGAATGTGTGATGTCCAATCTGGCCTGCAAACTCACATCTTGGTAGGTAAGAGAATTCTCTACAAGGTTAGCAGGAGGTCTGGTCATTCCTTTGTGGGGTGTCTACTTCTTGAAAAGGTTGCATTGTGGGATTTGTCACTAAACCGTGTAAAGTTTTGCTAACCTTCTAATGGTCTGAAATAATCTTGAGGACATTATCTTGTGATAAGCCAACATTAGTACTACTATTGTCCATGGTTGATTACACAGCTTCTAGCTAATGGTTCTCAAAGGAGGGAGGAGGGGCAAGAACTTGTTGTGATGCTTTCCCAGTGTTCTCCCTAGAAATCCTGTGCTCAGGTCTCTGTACTTGCTTCCTGTGGCTTAGAGAATAGGCTTTAAAGCAGCTCTGCTAGTACATATGTGACATGCTACTAAGTTCTACTTTGAGGACCTTAGTAGTCGGCCTCTTGCTGATGCCCAAGGTCAGGACTAATCACCGGAGTCGTCATTTCACTTTTATTCAGCTAAAACTTGGAACAGTCTTTCTGAACATATGAGACAAGCCTCTACTTTGACAATGTTTAAATCCAGGCTCAAAACTGTTCTATTTAACTGTGCATATGACTGAAAGGTTTTTATTCCATACTCCTCTCTTTTGAAGTTAATAAAAATGTACTTTACTTAGTGACTAACCAGTAAAACTGGGGGAAATCTTGGGACAGGCAAACATGGTGTTTCTTTGTCTCACTTTGGCTGTATAGGAGAGGAGGGCTTCTGACCTATATGCCCTGTGAAGTAAAAATTTACATGTTCTTTGCGTACACGCCTTTGATTACCCCATGTTTACGACAAACAAAGTATACTTCCCTCCAGTCATGCAAAGGCAGCTTTGGATAATACAGCTTTTCATTTACAAGTAACCATCGAGCACACACCAGCCAGAGATACTGCACATCTAACTGCATTATGAAGAAACCCATACAAGTTATCATCCTTCTTTATGGTAGGTCCTGCTTATGCCACTGCAGATTTGAATAATATTACTTTATTTTGTGACCTGAATCTGAACTTATTTATCATTAGCTTTACCTGCATTTTCAAATGGAGGACCTCGAGGTTTTCATCTCTTTAAAACAGGCAAAACCTGGAGTGAAGCTCAGAGGTTCTGTCGAGAAAACTATATTGACCTGGCAACCATTGAAACCGAAGAAGAGTGGTCAAAAATTCAACTAATTTTACAAAATTTAAACCTTTATCCATGGATTGGATTGTATGATGACTATAACAGCTGGAGATGGTCTCTTGATGGCAAATATTTGTATCAAGAAACCAATACTCCTTTTGGTACCTGGTGGAGCTTTAATCCATCATACTCTCCAAATGAATACTGTGTTGAAATAACTTGGGGAATTCTAAATGACGTATCTTGTGATGCGTTAAAATATCCAGTGTGCTACAGTGGTGAGTTTCCATTAGATATTTCTATATGTGTTGAATACATGGCTACTTATAACTTGTGGGTGTCTTTACAGAGCCAACAAACTCTTACATTGTTATTTCAAACGCCATGGACTGGCTTGCAGCTCAGAGTTACTGCAGGCTACACTACACAGACTTGACCAGTGTCCGAAATAAAGCAGAAAAAGACGCAATATTTGGGAAGATACAGTCTTCTCAACTTTACTGGATTGGATTGTCCAGGGAATCTTGGAAGTGGTCTGATAAAACCAAGCTTTCGTTGATAAAATGGGGTCCAAATGAAGGATTAAACACCTATGGTAGTGAATTCTGTGTGAAGACCGGTTTTAATGGATTCATAGATAGCAAATGTGGAGAGTCAAATTCATTCATATGCACAGGTAAATCTCATCATCTGCCACTATATTTTCTCTTTATATATTATATTATGTTATGCACTTGACTATATTATGCACCTGAATAACTGCAAAATGACATTACACTTATAACTGATTGTCCAAAAGATGTTTATTTAATAAGGTTTTAAAAAATACCTACCTTCTTCACAAAACTAAAATATTTGTCTTAAAAGGCTGTCACACATTGCAGGATTTTCAACAATTATTAAACATGTGACAAACGCACACACGACAGACACAAGTAGAATCTTGTGAGATTTCAAATCTCTGTTCCCAAAGACTGCAGAGGGATATGGGTGATATATGCTGTTTCCTGTCTACACTAAAACCACACACTTTAAGACTTTTAAGTGTTTAAAAGATCAGAGCACTGCACTAGTTTGAGGCAAGGCAAAACTGTATTATTACTATTTGTGAAATGTGGTGGATACATGATTTTTATGCATAAATGGTTGATGATAAACTACAGCTTCACTACAATCTGTGCACTGTGGATGTAAAAAGACATGAGAACGTGAGGAGCTACTCTCGTCTTTTTACTTTTCAAACTTGATTAATAGTGCTGTTTTGTGGACAGTTTGTCAGTATTTGCAGAGGACAAATTCTATAGATAATATGTATACGATGCTACAGTTTAAGTTTACATTTTTACTGAGTTTGTATCTTGCGCCTTGTGTCCATCACTCTGTCTGTTTTATTGGTTGTTACCATAGCTGATGTTTGGTGGTTACAATCTGACAGTGACACCACACATATGAGGAGCACAGAGGCTTCAAAATCACACACGAAGACACAAAGTCGGGTCACGCTTTCCCAAACTCGGGGAGAAGCAAATCACAGACAAAATTCGGCAAATTTTCCTTCAGTACAGTATGTGGTGACCTTAAAGGTTGTACAGAGGATTTTCCAAGGTACGAGGAGTACAGCGACTGTGTTATACCACCCCCTCCCCAACAGCTCCCACCTCCTCCTTACACCAAAAACCTTTACAGCTTCTGCGCTGTTGTTTCGGGTGCTATTATTCTCCTTTACTGTTATCATAACTGCAACGACATTCAGAGTTATTATGAAGTTGTGAGTGTGAGAGTGATATATGCTGTGCAAAATCTTGGCGATTACTTTAATTTAAATTTATGTTTTTAATGAAAAGTCCGCACCTCATCGTTGCACAGGACATGTAAATACAACTAAATAACTACTAGCAGCAAACATACTTTTTCTGTGCATGGGAAATAATGTTTTTAGATACACAATATCATATTTGTGTGTCAAAATGTCTGTCAAGCTCTTGGAAATACAGTACGTTTTCCAATGATAAACAGAAGTTACCTGTCCAGAAGTAATTTAGCGACCAACGCTTCAGTCATTTGGCCCTTCGTCTGCCTCACTGCAGCCACTTGCCCCACCATGTCCAGAGTTGATGGATTTTCATTCTTTTTGTTTTGGCCATCATGATTACAAGGCTGCTGCATGTCTATGATGCCAATTTGAAACAAACAAACAAAAAATCCTCCATACAACCTTTAATGATGTCACGTGGTAATACAGGAAATGCTCCATTGTGTTTTTAACCTTTACACGAGAATCATTTGGATAATTTTAGCACTGGAAATGCCTCCAGATCTTTCCTAAGCTAAAGGTAAAAGGTATCTGTTAACTTGAAGACTACCACTTCATGACATCACAGGGTGGAGCCAGAGCTTTGGAGATGTGGACAGCCTATTTATAAAAGGTTACTCAAATGTGTGAATGAAACAAAACACAACTCTATGCATTTTTAATTAGGTAACATCATTCTGACAAGGCTAAAAACTCAAAATAGTAATTTAATGAAGACTTTTGCATTGAATCTTGATTTGTCAAATTGAACTACTACTTTATATATTTAATAATGTGAACACTACTGATGATGTCTATTTTACCTGATACAGTTCCAGTGATGAAGATATACAAAGTTAAAGTAGCAACAGACTCACTGAATCTGGAAGATGCCATTGCACAGGATTCTCTTCTTCAAGACGTGAGTTATTTTTTACTTGAGTTACTACTTTTTCCCCGATTGTAGCAGATTTTTGCTGTCTTGCAAACTTAGAATTAGTTCATATTAAATGTCTTGCAATTACTCACTCCTTGTATACATTTCAAGCATTCTTCTCCAATGCTTTTTTAAAACCCATTAAAAAAATAAATTAAAAACGAGAGGATGGTTGAGGCGTGGTCCTGCTCTTGAATCAATCAATCATATTAACTCCATATCTGTAACTCACTTATTTTCAGTCACATCAACCATTCTGAGAAGAATCTTGACCAGTTTGTACAAAGAAAAAAAATAATCTATTAATTACCTGGACATTTTTGCCTAATTACCAGTCCCTGAATCCCATTTTAGTGAGATATGCTTCAGCTTTGACATTAAATTGTTAAGACCCCAACAAATGTTCAATCTGCTGTCTAACAAATAATACCCAGAGATACTATTCCTATTCTTACTGTATTGTATTTACCCCAAATCATTTAAACTCTGATTTCCCTCTGTGTAGAGTTTGTTCCCACTTAAAAATAGAGTAGATAAAAAAGAGGCAAAACTACAGGGCTTTAGCTTCACAAAGTGCTCCAAAAGGATAAGTTTGAATTAATTGATTTTAGTCAGACGATTTAGGAAAAGTAATCCAGAATGGTAAGACGTTAAGTGCTTTTTAAAACTTGCAAAGACCTATGCGGAGTGTGGTTGTGACAATAAAGAAAATCCTGATACCTGACAATAAAGATAAGGATTGCTGAAATACACTGGATAAAAATTGGGCAGAGGACCTTTTAATTCTTTTAGAAGTGAAACAAAATTACGGTTAAAAAGAATGTGTGTTCTTCTTTTTTTAGTTGGAAAAGGAATTTAAAGACAACGGTATTCATCAGAACTTCACCCTGGGTTGGAGGAAGCAAGCCAATGGAAAAGTCTTCATCTTCAACACAAAGGAATAACAGATAATTCTCCTCTCTTTTTGATGAATTATGCCTGAATTATAATTGCATGGCTATAAGTAGAACTTACAAACTGATGATGGTATTTTATATTTAAGAGAAATAAATGACGCTGACTTCCCACCAAGGAAAACTGATACTCTCAGATGATAGCCAAATATATAATCAGTTTGTTTGAAGGTATTGCTTCTAAATTGCAGGTGCCAAAGATTATTTTTTATAGATACTTACATATAAGAAGCTATTTATTGAAACATTTACAATAATATATTAACAATAAATTAATCAATAAATGGGAGAAGATTGACACAGATAGAGTCAAAGAAGATAGGAAAAAGCAAAAAATAAATAAATTACAACCACCTAATTTAAGTTCGGGAGAGTATTTGACTGGAAAGTGAGTATATTATCAGCCAGTCTGGAAAGTACCTCCTCTCAGCCAGTCTCAACTCTTCACTCACTCTGCCAACAGGTGAAACAAACTATGAAAACAATATTACATATTGGGGATAAGCTGCAACCAGAAAATACAATGGGTATCAGCTTGAAAGACAAAATAAGAAAGGCTGATAATGCATACTACAATAGAGTAAGAATAACTGCCATTAAACAAAAAACAAAGTCATGGAAACTGAGAAAATGAGTAAGAAGTTCTATGGAAAATGTATAATATATTGGTAAAACATATCATTAGCACTTAAGGTATATATAATTATGTTCAGTATATAGACATAGGGATGCACTGATGGATACCAGGTGCCAAAAGCAGTGGGCTCTGAGGAGAGAGGGGTTGAACATAAATAAGCACATTAACTGTTCTGCACATTAAGCTCAGCTTTAATCATATGTGACTGTCAGATAAACTATGAACTATTTTATAGTTCATAAAGTAAACCACCACAGTGCTGCAGTAATAGCAGGCAAACATGGCTTATACTTGCTTATGCAGAGATTCTGCACCCATGTGACAGTGGTGGATTAGCAGTAATGAATGGCATCCAGTGTGCTTTTATTTATTTTTATTTATTTTATTAGTTTATTAGGACAGTGTAAAATTACATTAAGCACAGTGGCATACATGTCTGTACCAGATTGTAGCTCAGAGCTAATTTCCATCTGTAGTCCTGGGAAGGGGAGACAACACAAACACAAAACAACTGTACAATATACAAATATACAATACAATAAATATGTACAAGTTAAAAGTGCAGTGTATAATGTAATGTAATGTAATATGATATTGGATATTTTGGATTTTTTTGTTGTGATTAAATAAAATCGTAGACAATTATATAATTTTTAAATAATCAGATTAAACATGTGTGAGCTTTACCTCTGTGGTTTACTTTTCACCTTCTTACATAATCAAACTGGTACTTGAAGGTGTTTGTGGTAAATAGACTAGATGTGATATTAATAAAATAGCAAAAATATGTGCTCTGACTTATATGCAGATGTTGTAGCTATATAACATGCTATGTCAATGTAATAAAAACAACAATACTGATTTAACTTAAGTTTGTGACTTTATTTTCTATAATCCACATTTCTGAACAGTCATTTAAAAGTAAACATATTAACAGTGTTAAGCAAAACGCATTTGGGACTATGTAATGCTAATCAACAAATACAAACTTAAAGTTTTTGAATTGTTATGGGACTATGGTTTAATTATTCAAATTAAACCAAATAAAGAAAAATAACAATGTAAAAATGCATTCATAGCTTAATTAATGTCCGGTTTAATTAATGTTAGCTGCTAGCCCATTTAGCATGAGAAATCCACTTCTACCTATCTTTGATAATGTGTTCACTATGGTGTGCAATGATAATCCACAGTGTTAGGCCGTTAGTTTCTATGGGAGTTCTCTGCCAGAGTGGGATTTAGAGGTGCATGCTGGGACAACTTCAAGAGCTCTATTGTGACTTAGTGTAACGGACAAACTAGAGACCAAATAGAGGAGTTTTTAAAAGAGGTGTTGCAAGTCCATATTGGTCTAAGTGTGGCTTGGGTAAAGTAAGAAAATACTCAATTTGCTTCTTCTCTGCATTTGACCCATCCTTCTTTGCCACTGATGCAACCTGTCAGGAGCAGTGTGCCTGCAGACCCATCTACAGATTGAGTTAGTACTACCTTACATGACGCATGCAAATTCCACATATAAAAGTTTGAATGTCAATCCTGGGCTCTTCTTGTCGTGAGGTGTGAGTGCTGGCTACACGGACAATGTACTACAGCCATTATGACTCTATTTACAGCTATGCAGGCCTCCCAAGTTTCAGAGCTCTCCCAACGTCCCTCCTCTGCTCTATCGCTTTTAGTCTTTGGATACTTTTCCCTATTATACAATGCATGTTTCTCCTTACTTTGACTTAATTTGTTTTTACTGCTCAGAATTCATTACTTCCAGTAAATTTGACTACTCCATCTACCAGAAGGTGTCTGATCTTATTCTTTCACAAATTTGCCTGTATTTATTTTCTAGGCATTAACCAGTCAGTTTAAGAAATCTTTTCTGTGGTTCAGGAGCACAGCCACATCTTCTACGCTTACTCACCAGCAAACTACACTTCATCTACTCAACTACCACTAAATATCCTGACACCAGTTTTTGCCTCTGATCTTCTGAAGCTGTAATACTCCAGGCGACTGATGCTGGGAGAACTGAACTTGTAGACTAGAAAGATGCAAAAAGATGATACATCTCAGCAAATAAGCATGCTAGCTTAGAAGTGGCTGCCACTTTCAAGAAAGAGGTGGTCAGGTTGTCCGCAAAGACCATCTGTTTAAATATGTTTAAATCATTTTAGATGCTTCATAGTCGCTTGTGAGGTGGTGTACCTGCAGTCTCTTAAATGGGGAGGGTTTTTTGGGGGCTGGAGAAACAAGTTAAAGAACATGGGATTCAGCAGAATTTCACCCTAGTTTGGGGAAAGAAAGCCAATGGAAAACTTTTTAACATAAAGAAACAAAATGAAAATATCTATTGCTGTTAAAGATGATTTGATTACTTGTGATGTGTGCATGTACTGCTTGTTGTTTTATGTTGGCTATTCAAATGACTGTCTGGGTCCTGGCAGACGGAGGGGTGTGCCACTTCAGTCTAGACTTAGACATGCAAATCAATATTAAAATGATTATAGTATTTGCATACCATAACCCTACTGCCCTGCAAGTGAAAAACAAATACAACCCTATAAGATTGTTACAAACAGCTGGAATTGGTGCTTAACTAATGGTATTCTTATTGGAGCAGAAAAGTATATTTGTCTTACTACAATCTACAACAGACCAGATGATGCACTGTACACCTGATTGAATTTCTGCAGGTAATGAGAGCCACTTTTCTGGAGAATCATGTGGAGGAAAAAAGAGCTATAAAATCAACAGGAGCTGAAACACACTGATTAAAAAGTCAAGGACAAGGATTTTTCTATATTGTCTCAACAGAAAAGAAATCACTGCAGCAGTCACGCAGCAGAATTAGAAGGTATGGTGTACAAAATGTAATAGGATAGAGTTTATCAATAGACCGGGGATGAAAAGTAGACAGCAGTACGCCCTTCTTAGTTATAATAAATAAATAAATACAGGATTATAGGATATTGTACTTGCTAATGAGCATCTGAGCCACATGTTTTTGGTGGGTAATATTTAAAGGGTAAATGTCTGCACGGGACTAAGCTCCTCATTTATAGTCAAATGCTAATCAAATGACTGTTCTGGTGAATACATTATACTGTTTTGATAAGCAAACTATCATGTCAGAACAGGAGCTTTTCATTACACGCAATATGCTGTGTATTGTGCATCTAAATACAATTGTGAAACAGCTGTAAGTATTAAAAAGCACATATTATGCATGTGTATTGCAATGACGTGCAAACATCGTGACGTGAAATTCATGACTGGTGAGGCACTGACTCCTCAAGAGTCAGATTTACAATTGTAAGTAGGCTGGGGCCGATTTTTCGATTTTATGCGATACGATAAATACGATAATAAATTAGACGCGT
>KN503756.1:8485-18857 GCA_000787155.1 Scartelaos histophorus | reverse complement strand
TGTGTGTGTGTGTGTATATATGTATTTATTTAATATGAATAGAACCTAGAACAATGCAAACTCTAAGAACTAATGTGCATCATTTACATCTACAATCTTTCCTGTCAAATTTGGAATGGACAACTTCTGCGTGTTTATCTGTTCATGCAAATACACTTCCCACTGTAGGCCAAGAAAAACAATGCAAAGTACTTTCTCCAGGCTCAACTATTATATAAATCCAAATTTAAATGAATATTTAAATTCTTCAATCCTGTTTAGTCACTACTTGCTGGTTCAATATTTGCTTGCCTCACAGCGACACAGAAAGTGAAAGAACAATATGGAATTTGACCAGCACTGATACCATGATGTCACTGCATATTATTATATGTTGTAAATGAGCTCATCTTGTTTTAACACAAGTACCAGCAGCAGCACCGCATCATAGATTCAGTTCTGCTACTGCTGTAGAACCAAGAGCAGAGCTGATAAGAGCTCCCACCCGCCGGCTTGCACAGTCAGATATCACGTCCCTTTACGCCTATGAAAATGTATCTAACCAAATTATATAGTCCAATTTAGTTCAATCATCGGGGAAAAATCTATATATTGTTAGGCGACAAAACATTAAGTGTCACCTCTCTATGATAAATGTGTCTCCTGAACTCAAACAGCAGAATAGAACTCTATGGCATGATTTCTTTATACTAATTTTAAGTGTCAATCAAACGTTATCTGGAGATAATAAAATTCTGCATATGTCATTCTGTATATCTGCCACTCCTGAAGGCAAACAAATCATAAAACCAACAATGACTCATGCCACATGCAAACATGGGTTTCTATAGTAACCTGTCGCCTTCTAGGTGTAACCAGGTGTGACATTGAAATCTGTCATGTGACGAGGATGTGGACATGGCCCTTTTCAACCAGTTTTTTGATATCTGCTAATGGTGTATGGGTTAGATTACAATCGACCAATTTCAAATGTTGTTTTCATAGTTTGCAGTTCCATTTCCTGATAATAAGATTTTATGGTCATTTTAACACATTAACTGAATAAGAAGAGGAACTGTATTGAACATGACATTGTTTCTTCTAAGCTTTTGCATCTCCTACCTATATTGGATATGATTTAATAGGTTTACAATGGAAAGGTTTAGTTAAACTCCATATTCATGATGTTAAACGCTTCTGAGTAGGCAGTGGCATATTTTCGAAAACCAAAGACAAGACAGGAGAAGTGGAAAATGTTTTCTGATAATTACAGGCAATATCTGTCAAGCTTTCCTTTTGTGTGAGAAAATGCTATCTCAGCTGTCTGCAGCCGTCTTATGTCAGTGCCACACAAACTTACTTCCTTTCTCTGGCCGTCTCGCCTACATGTACACGCGGTTATGTATTCGCTGTGGGTTGGGTTTCAGTCAAAGTGTGTCTCAATGGGGAAGAAACCTGCTAAACAAGCTTACCACCAGTCTGTTTTGTTTCATTATCTCAAGGGGGATCGCATTTAAGCCTGTTGTGGCAGAGGAGGACAGGACCTGCCTGTTAGGACAATCCAGTTTAGTCCATTGACAATATCTGGCAAAGGTTGAACTGTGAATACACAATTAACAAGATAAACAAAAGAAATAAAACCTAAGAAGGTACAGATGTTATTTTTTGACATATCTATTATTAACTTTGTGTGTAGGCGTGACTAGTTAATATTAATAGAAAAAGGTAACTCATTCAGAAAGTCATATACTGTAGGTCTAGATATGAGTGCAAAACAGAAAACATAACTGGAGATAAGGATTACAATTGATTTTAGGAGTCAGACAAGGAACTTAAAGAAGATTTGCGCATGCACTTTAAAATGATAAAGATTGTTTAAGCATAAAATGTCTGTACAGAGAGATTATGAATGGATAACTATGACAAGTGCACTGTTGAGCTGTTGAGCTAGCACCTCGGCAAAGTAAAACAGCACTAAATCTAATTATCAAATGGACTGGAACATGTAATGCAAATGATTTGAATAGTGAATAATAAAAGCGTGAGTACACTTACCTTCCTACAAAATTTTCCAAAACAGAGCTCTTCCCTGCGCTCTGCCCACCGACCACGGCTATTTGCGGAAGGTCTAGATTGGCGGTCTGTCCAATGGAGCTGAATGCGTCTTGAAGTTTGTTAATGAGGGGAATCAGGTCCTCCATACCCCGGTTCCCCATGGCTCCTGCAGCTCGGGAGAACCTTCAGCAGATCGAAAACCAGTGGCTAGTGATCGCCGTGCTAAATGGCTAGGTAACGTTAGCTTCGTAGCAAGGTGCTCCCGGGTTAATTTGAAGAAGTCCCACGCAGCTAACAGACTCTGGTGCGTAACCCGTGTGTGCGTAGAGGCGTGAAAGCAGTTTAACTCAGCGCTGTGTCATATCATTTTCCTTTTAAATGACGTTAATTAGCTAGACAGCCGAAATGGGACGGAAAAGTCGCATAACAAAACTTCCTCAACACAGATATCCGGTCAAAGGAGACGACATCCGATCGACGCCGGTGACATGCGCCCGCCCCCTTCATCCGAGACCGCCCATTGGCTGAATCTGCTGTCAATCTTTCCTCTTTGACTTCTACTTGGCTTTCCAAAAGGCGTGTTCTCCACTTGAAATCATTTGCTCATCTCACATTGGATGATCAGCTTGTCAATTTTCACTTTCACGCGTCACATGCCCACTCCAACATGGCCGCCACCACAGCGCGTGAAGCTCAAATAAATAGTTCAGAAAACAGCATGTACGTGAAGAAAGCTTTATCTGCAGCGTCGCCTCTTACTTTGAAAATTGTAGCCGAGTGTCCAGTGACAAAAGCCAGAGCATGTGAGTTAATATTGCCCCACAGCCCGGTGAGCACCCCGGTTTTTATGCCTGTGGGCACCCAAGGGACCATGAAGGGAATCACTGTGGATCAGCTGGATGCCCTGGGATGCCAGATCTGCCTGGGGAACACGTACCACCTGGGCATGAGACCGGTATGAAATCATAAAATTATTTCGTGGCTTCATCATTTGCCATTTCACAAACTTTTTGTTTTGCTTTGCTGCATGCAGATGTTGTTTTCCCCTTAATTCTCCACAATATGGCATCAAAGTCGAAAATCAGGTGACATTATTGGGCTGTTACATGTTAGAGGAAAGTCTGCTCACTATAAGAATTCTTGGGAGTCCCTATTTACTATTTACTAGGAACAATCCCACTTTTGAGCCCCGTATTCCCTGTCCCAGCAGATCTATCCAGAACCATTGATTTGTCCCAGTTTTACTCAAGAAATGCCCCAAGTGTCCCTATTTTAACCAATATTAAACCTGCCAGCAGTAAAGAGAGCTGTATAGATAAAATACACAAAACCAGTAAAGAGAGCTGTATAGATAAAATGCACAAAACCTGCTTAAAAATGACTGAAACGCAAAGAAAATGTGACTATACTGACTCACACATGTGCGTCATGAATAGGCAGAGTGTATGACAATTTCCCTTAATTACACACTTGTTTCATAATATTATTATAACCAACCACCAATTATCATTTTGTAAATCTGGTCACCCTAAAGAATGCATGTTTTTCAAGACACATTTGAGCAAGACAGCTACATGTAATTAAGAATGCAAAATGGAGGACTTTAATGCTACCCTGTGGAACCTTCTAAGTAGAGAAATGACACATGAATCTTGATGAAATCCTTCTGAAAAGTTACATAGTGCTTTAAGGGTTTGCTTGTATTTTTCTGCATTAAGTTAAGCATCTTTGTAATGACATAATCAACTGCTACTTCATATTTGAATGCATTTCTCTCATTGTTGTATTGCAAGGGCCCAGAACTAATAGAAAAGGCCAATGGTTTACATGGGTTCATGAACTGGAAAAGAAATCTCCTGACTGTAAGTATTATTTTAACAAAATCTTGAGCAACAATGTCTCTAATTAAAAGCTGATATAACTGTCTTCTCTATAGGACAGTGGAGGATTTCAGATGGTGTCTCTTGTGGAGCTGTCAGAAGTTACAGAGGAAGGAGTCAAGTTTAAATCTCCCTACGACGGCAAAGAGATCCTACTTACCCCTGAAAAGTCTATCAGCATACAGAACAGTTTGGGTAAGTTTGGGTTTTATTACAGTAATAGATTTGCTATTTCCATCATATACTGAAGTACAATAATCACAGGCATTTCTGAACATGTTTGCACAGGTCTAAACTACAGGGTTAACAAGTTTTATACATAAGACAAGGTTTGGGGGTGGATAACATGAATATTATTACAATTCTGCTGAAATATAGCAAGTTCTAGGGTCTAGTTACTAATTGAAATGACAAAATTAGGTTAAATATCTGTGAATGTATCTTTTAGAAATCTCTCATGAGAATACTATGTAACCAACAGGGAAAGCTGTCTCTTGCCCCTCCCCCCCATCTGATAGTATAACATCAGATTCCACAATCTGAAAACTGCCACTTTATCTTCCAGCCCTAGCAGTGAGTTTGTTCAAAGATACAAAGGCATGTTGCATTTCTCCTATTTGGTTTTAATTGTTCCACATTTGTGCTTTGTCTGTGTCTTAGGCTCTGATATTATGATGCAACTGGACGATGTGGTGAGCAGCACGGTGACGGGCCCCAGAGTGGAGGAGGCCATGCACAGGTCTATTCGATGGCTGGATCGTTGTATAGCGGCCAATAAAAATGCACACAAACAGAATCTATTTGCCATTATCCAGGGAGGACTTAATGCACAGCTGAGGAAAACCTGTCTGGATGGTAATAACTGTGTATTTGTATTTGAAATAAACCTGCTTTTCCTGTTTTGCACTTACACCTGCTGCTCAAGTTTTGGCACATAGAGGCATAAATTTACAATATCAGTAATATATTTAGGTTAAAATGTACATTACATGAACATTCAGTTTAAAATTAATCCTATATTCCAGCAATTGTGTTCTCTTTCAGTGATTTCTCTTATGATGTCCATATTCTTGGTAAAAATCTTGAACTCCCTTCCAAACCGCTACTGACTTAAAAGACACTCATCACTGATCATTAACAATTAGAAATGACTGGATCTCAGCACTTCTATCTTGTCTCTCTAAAACCTGGTCAAATTATGGAAAGGGGACATGTCAGAAGGTGTATGACTTTTGCCATAAAATGCTATTTGATCTGACAGTGTGTATATTGAATTTATGTCTAACAATAATTTCGCTTTTTGCACCAAATTGCCTAGTGCACTGACCCTGCCTGCGCTGATAACCCATTTGTTACTGATGTGTTGCTTTCCTCGCTGTTTGTAAAGCCTGATTGATTTTCTGATTAACGTTGTGCTTTGTAGAAATGACCAAACGTGATGTTCCTGGTTTTGCCATTGGAGGCTTAAGTGGAGGAGAGGAGAAGGATGACTTTTGGAGAATGGTTACTTTAAGCACTGACCACCTTCCCAGAGAGAAGCCCAGATACCTTATGGGAGTGGGGTATGTTTTTGGTTTTTTTAAATATTATTTTTACAGTAATAATAATGATCTTATCTATTTTGTTTTCGCAGGTATGCTGTTGATCTAGTTGTGTGTGTTGCTCTGGGGTGTGACATGTTTGACTGTGTCTTTCCAACTCGTACAGCTGTAAGCTATTAATTATGATGTAAAAATCGATAAGTCTCCAGCCTTATTAAAATCAGATAAAGGTACAATGTAATATTCTAATGGTGTTTCTAACAGTGTTTTCTGTTTTCTTCAGAGGTTTGGCTCAGCACTGGTGCCCTGGGGGTCTCTCCAGGTGAAACAAAAACAATATGCGAAAGACTTCACGCCTATAGATCCAGACTGTGAATGTCCCACTTGCAAAAGGTACACAGAAAACCGCAATTACAAGCCCGTCAGCTATTGTCTGCTTGAACCATGTTACACACACACACACAGTACTTAAATACACCAAACGCCAATCACCTTTTCACCCCATTGCCTCTAGGTGGCATTATATCACAGCCTAGGTCAGATATAGGGTTAATCAGCTGATTGGAAGGGATTGTACACCAATCATTCCAAACATTATGACCTTAACTCCACTCTAACTATGACAATTTGACTTATCTCTAATTAGTTTAGACAGATTTGTTTATTCTTGCTATGGCACATGGTCCTGCTGCTATATTAAAGTCTCCTGTATAATGTAGAATCTGTTATTCACTTCACCTCATACTGTATACAAACTGAAGAAGATCATTACTTGTGGCATTCTTATTGTTAAATGAATGTATAATAACACACCTATTTAGAAATGCTGTTTGTGGGTTTCAAATACCCCTTATCATTTGCTGCTCTCATAACCAAATAGTATAAAATGGTCAATGTGGGGTTCTCAAGAGAAGAGCTGCAGTGGCACTTTAGAACACATCAAATGAAGATCAGATGAACAGTGTTGCTCAATGATCATGGTGTAACACTCTAATGATTCTATGCTAATGTTGCAGACACAGCCGGGCTTACCTCCACGCACTGTTCAAGAACGACACTGCAGCTATGCATCATATCACCATCCATAACATCAACTACCAGGTCAGTACAGCCTTTATTATACCAGCTAAAACAGTGAGTACAAATACATGCACTTGAGTATGCCAGTAACGATTAGGTTTTTTGAGTATACTGGTTTTGTGAGTGTCCATGTATCAGCAATATCCTGATTTCATTATCTTAGAGAAGGCAACATCCCAGTTATGAGAAACAAGGATATTCTCATTGGGATATTCTTACAATATTCAGGATACTGTGACATGTAGACGCAGTATCCTGATTTTTCACCACCGATGCCTTTCTGAGCTCAAACTTTTAACAGGACTTTAAATATAAAAATATACCTGTAAACAAAAGAAAGCAGTCTAGTCTATGCAACCAGTCTTACTGTTACTCTTGAACTAAATTGCCTTTTACTGAAGCTATGACAATGCTTCACAGTCTTATGTTTTTAACTGAATGTTAATCTATTTTTGTTGTTAAAAAGTAGAAAAGAAAGCCTTAAATTAACAAAGTTAAGTGACATAGCTCCTTGCCATATCTGTGCCATAGTTACCATAGCAACCACACCTAAATATCCAGGATCCTCTGACTGGGCATGAAAACGGGGACATGAGCATCCTGGTTTCTCTGGGCACGTGTAGACGACATATCCAGAATACTGTCATAACCGGGATAAGGCTCATAATCAGGATACAGGAGTGTGATGTGTTTTTATGTGTGTTTTGAACTAAAAGCTAAGTGCCCTTTAAAAGACAACCTCTGAATAATTTAAAATACCACAACCGCAGAGTGGTCTGATTTGTTGGATAATGTTTCTTGGTTATTGGCTTATTTTGCTTTTATTGGGTTTCATTTGTACTTGCTTTGTCCATAATGACTTATTTTTCAGATGGCAATATAATAACAATAGTACTTTTTCAGACAATTACAATTCTAAGTACACTCCAAATAGGCACATTATGCAGCGTTTCTATATTTTCATATTGTAGGGTCAAGTTGGGGTCAGTGCTTTACTATTTGGATTCATTTAAATGTCTCCAAATGGCATTTCAGAGCTGCTCTTACATCCTCATCTTGCTCTGTGGATAGTTGTACTTGGACTCTCTCTGCATGGCACACAGGATGTACTGCAAAGATGATTTCCCATTGGAGATCAATAATCACATCTGTCTTCTGCAGCTCACACTGATGCGCTCCGTTCGCCAAAGCATTGTAGACGGTCGTTTTCCAGAGTTTATACGGACATTCATGAAGAGGATGTTTTCGTCTCCAGACCAGTATCCCAGCTGGGCAGTGGACGCCTTGGCATCTGTCAACATCACACTGGATTAAGGACTGCAACAAACAGCACAATTCTTCATGTCATATCACATTTTAATCGGATGCTAATTGTGTAAGACTGAAAGGCAGCCAAGTGGTAGTTGTTTTTTCTCATGTATGTATGAATGTTTAGTATCCACCTCAGACTTGCTGCAGCCCTGCGCCTCCTGGCTCATAAAGACTCAATAATTTAAAGCTAATTTATTGAGTTCCTATTATCGTTGACATGATACTCACTTTGAATGCTAAGTAATAGATTTGATACTCAATGCAGGTTTCAATTAATCATTCCTCTGTCACTACACACCTTTTAAATAATCCTGTTCTAGCTATTGTTATTCTAACTCTAACCCTCTAACTATTCAGGAAGGGTCACATTTTTAAGCCAAGATGTATTCAAATGAGTATTGAGCTCTGAAACTAGTTTTCCTATTGATGGTGTATGATTTCTGATACTTCTGACTTCTATTTCCTGTCCTCATCCTTCGCAAACTCTGATAATTTTAAGCCTATTTCATTAATGGTATCCAAGCCATCATATCGAAAACATGAAAACATCTGATTCGTATTTTAACATGGGATCAAACTTCTTTTTTTTTTTGCCTTTCGAGTCTGTTTTTTTACTATTTGTATTGGTTGTTTCATATAAAACGGATTATGCCTAAATTGCCCTCTAGGCTATAATGTCTTT
Organism: Scartelaos histophorus; assembly: GCA_000787155.1. Taxonomy (NCBI): domain Eukaryota; kingdom Metazoa; phylum Chordata; class Actinopteri; order Gobiiformes; family Gobiidae; genus Scartelaos; species Scartelaos histophorus. Next base: position 10,329 of record KN503756.1, on the reverse strand, counting down.
TATTGGACTCATAAAAATTGCCTTTCTGGTGCATATTATGGTAATGCACAGCTCAGTGGGGTTTAAATGGGTCTAAAGACACAAACTATCAGCTCCCATTTACTCACACATTTTTTTGTAGTTACCATGACGACTCAGACAGGCCCGCCCACTGGAAATGTTTGGCCTCACTGTCATCCTCTGTCTCATTACTTCAGGCTAAGAGCATTGCCGTGGCATTTTGTATTTGCTCACGACAGACCGAGCGTACATTTACTCGTTCTGCCTCGGCGCTGTGGACTTCTTGTCTCATGTTTAAAATCTGACAGGTCTCTTTAGGCTGTATGCTTTTGTGATGACCACAAGAGGGCAAAATATACAATTACCCTCCTAAAGCAACAGTAATAAAGTTTAGAGATGACATTTTAAAGTCATTCTTTATATAATAGATTTGAATTGTGTTGTTCATTATTACTTATTCGAGCCTAATGTCAAAACGCTGGTAGACTGTAAAATTTAAACATAAGCGAAGTGCAATAGTACAATTATTCTTTTATTCCATTTAGATTATAGTCACCAGTATAACAGGTGCATATCTCATTCTGCTGTTTGCTCATGGAACAAATCAAGTGAAATCCATTATATGTTTCAGCTCTTTCAGATGTGTTTGGAGCTACTAAAGGGATCAATCTCATTTATTTTTTTTACCTAATATGGCATTTACGTCCCATTTTCAGCTGAATTAAATTTAAGATTGATTTAGCCTAGTGTAACAGTAATTATTTTGAAATGAGGTTACAGCTAGTTATATCCCTCTCCGTGATCACTTAACCTGGCTCCAGAGGTCGGCGGTGGAGTGTCCATTCTGTCCAATTGTTCCTGACCAGAGAAAATGTCATTAATATGAATTAGTGGGAGGTAATTTGAATAGCACCTGTTGTCTGTGGCTTTGAGTCAACAGTCCTGTTAAGCAGCACATTTGAATTTCATTAGGACTTTAATTGTGACTGGAGGCTGAACAAGATAAATATTGTGACCTTTAATGTGTGTCTGCCAAACTAACATGGTAAAACACTGTAGCTGACAACTGCAAACAGATTACAAGTTATGGGGTAAGTATAATAGATGGGAGTATTTCTTTTACTTTGAAATACCTTAATTCAATAAAAAAGCATGCAAAATTGGCATACCTAACTGATCTGTGCCATGAGAACACATTAAGCCTACTATTTTTACTATAAGATAAACTTTTAAATGACTTAACATTAAAAATAAATTAAAAAGTTTATTTTTAATGGCTCAAATGTACCTTGAAAAACAAATTCTTACTGATTTAGCCTGGTCACTTCCCTGTCTCCATGGGCATAATAATAATAATGTCATACCCTGGAACATTTAACGTCAAAGAAATAACCTCTGAATAAGCAGGTGGCCAACCCTCCACCAGAAAAGTTACATATTGCAACTTTTAATGACTTGGTTTGCTGCTTAGTTTATAATGTCTACGGGGAGGAGAGACTTTTCCAAGAGCCTGGCTGCAGACCTCCACCCAGATGACCCGACCTCCAGTCCCCTCCAGGATGTGGCCCTCAGCAGCACTTAGGGGCCTAAATAGATTTCAGATGTAGTTTGTCCGTGAACGTGTTTCCATGGTTCTGCCTCAGCTTAAGACTGGGCACAAATATATAATGGTGAAAGTTAGGGAAAGGATTTGGGCTTGTTATGTAAACTAAGTATTAGGTAAATAATGTAAACCCTTATGACGTTAAACCAGCGTCCCGGAAACAGAGGACTTTGGTTTGGCCACTTCTTTGTTTCTTTTCTTCCCACCTCCCCTACCCATTTTTTTTTTTTTTTTCCACTTT
>JACN01079732.1:0-19794 GCA_000787155.1 Scartelaos histophorus | reverse complement strand
ACACGTCACTCTATGGAATACGTCACTCTATAAAACACGTCACTCTATAGGACACGTCACTCTATAGAACACGTCACTCTGTAGAATAAGTCACTCTATAGAATATGTCATACCCCATCACTCTATAAAACCTGTTCCTTTTTAATATCAGTCAAACTATAACACCCATCACTATATAACCAGTCTCTCTTTATAACATTGGTCAATCTATAGCACCTGCCACGTTATATAAAACTTATCACTCTATAACCCCCATCACTCTAGATAAAACACGTCACTTTCTAACAACTATTGCTCTATAGGTCATTCTATAACATCTTTTCTTTATACAGCCTCTCTCACTTTATAGATCTCATCACTGTATTACACCCATAACACTATAAAACTTGTCACACAATAAAACCTTTCCCTTATATAACCCCTGTAACACTATAAAACTCATCACTCTATAACATGTGTCACTTTAAATAAACACTTGCACTGCTGGTTTTGCCCTTGTCCTTTTCATATTGTTTTGCTTTTATATTCAGTCACATCCACATTTTATCTTTATTTTTTTTCCTAAATGAATTTTTGTGAGCTTTAAGCAAAAACAACTGGTGTTTGCTCTAAACCAAAGCTCAAAATGCTGCATGAAGCTGTAGTTTTCCTTTGGTTCAATAGAGATCGTCAATTCCAGTTTTGAAATTATCTAAATGATTCTTGTGAAGGTGTATGGAGTTTAAAAACCGGTGGAACACTTCATGTATTACCACATGACATAGCATGTTTTCAGCTTGAGAGAAGACCTCTTATTTAGTATACTTTTAATTTAATTATTATGATTACCTATGCAGATACTGTATTTGCATCAAGTTGGCAAAGCACATTCTTACTTTCACCGACAGTAAACCTTTTTAGTTCAGATTCGCATATAGTAGTTTGTATAATAACTTGTGAAAAATGTCCCTACAGATTGACAACATCACAAAAGTAATCAGAGCCTCCACTTGAGCTGGGTGACAGAGCGTGTTATCATTTCAGATATTTCAACAGATTTCATTCCACTTCACGTACGAGGAGAGGAAAATTATAAACTCAAGTCAGTCTGTGTCTACTAAACATTTATTTGAATCAAGTTTAAAATGAAACTTACTAAAATAGGATTGATTCATTATTTTGATGCCTGATTTGTCACCTCATCATAAGCCAGCACAAATTACTCAAACATGTGTGAATGAAACAAAATACAACTCCAGGTACTAGTATACTTGATTTTGTGTAGTCGAATCTTTAAGGCTGTAAACTATTGTGTAGTTGTTTTATTTGACAATGTTACCCAAAGCAAATACCATATCTTTTAAAGGTTATTGTGGGGAATTCAAATATTCAAATAGCTTTGCAATGTTGTCATCTTGTCTGTTATCATCAGCCTCAGGTACGTGGAGAATACTGGTCTGATTACATTACAAGTTTGGTATCTGAAAAAACAAATCTTAAAAAAACATAAGTTCATTTCAAACTGTTTGCAGTGGTTCAAAGCTATTCCTTATGCATCCTGAGCATTTTAAATATTCACTGTATGAGTTTATTAGCGCTTTTCTCAACTTTCAGAGGCCAAAAAGCAACTATCATGCTAACCACTCACTTCCTCGTACAATATTATGCTTTATAACTGCAGACAATATACTACAGACTTAATCTGACCTCAAGGACTGCTTATACAATATTTCTGTACAGGAGCAAGACCATTTTTTCTCAAATAGACCAACATGGGAAAAGGGAATTATTGTATTTGATGAAAATGGATCTTGGGGTTTTGTGACTTTTTTTTTTCAAAGCAGAAAGTTCAATATTCAATACATTTTTTAAAGAAACTAATAATAAATCAATTGAGAATCAAAATTTTAAGTCAAATTCTACCAAAAATTTTGAATAATAAGGTTAGACAAAAGTGCACTATATGTAACTATTATTTTGTGTTCTTGCTTTGCCAAGAATATTCCACAGTATGGCATTAATGTTATTTATCTCCATGGAGGCAAGCAGCAAGCCCCAGACTAAGTTACAGGTTAGATCCGCGAAGAGGTGACTAGTAACTAAACCAGGAATTAGTAGTGTACTTATATGACAAAATCTTAAACCAATTTAAAGATGCATTGTGTAACATTTCTGATGGTGAGCTACAGTTTCTGTGGAGATACTATTGTCTGGAATGTTCTACAGTATGGCATTAAACTTGTCTTTAGGAGGACAACAAGGTGACACAGTAAGCTGTTTTTCAAGGCAATAAAAACTCTTCTAATTGGCAGGTTATTGCTATAGAGTGGAAAATTCCAAGCAAGGCAATAAAAAGTTAAGTATTCAACTCCTCACCTGAAATGTCACAAAACACAGCTTTAATTTTGTTTAGGTTTTGCCAGTAATGATGTGCCAGGCTAATCTATTTTGCCAAAATTATATTCCTGTAACTCAAAATGCTACTCAATCTCGTGTGCCCCCACATGCTTGTATGTTTGACAGCGTCTTGGCATCCTCCTAATGAGGCAAATGGTGTCATGTGGGATATCTTCTTAGATCTGTGTAAGGGCCACACTGAGCCCCTGTAGAGTCTGAGGAGCAAACTGGCGGAGTCTGACAGACCCAAACATAATGTCCCAGAGGTGCTGTATCAGGTTTAAGTCACGTCCATCACAGGTGCTCAGGCTGAACCTGCTTTCATCTGTGAAAAGCACAGGGCACCATTAGCAGACTTGCCAATCATGGTGTCATCTACCAAATGCCAATGGAGCTCCACAGTGCTGGACAGTGAGCTCAAGGCCTACCACGTGCCCTCATGAAGTCTGTTTGATTGTTTGGGCAGAGACATTCACACCAATTGCCTGCTGGAGGTGATATTGTAGGGCAAGGGCAATCTGTTCTTCATGGACAAAGAGCAGATATATAGAAGGCCCTTTCTACGGCCCTGTCTGAAGATTGTGCTGGGAGACACATTCAATATCTTGGCAACAGCACATCTTGGAGAAGTTAAACAATCTATGCCACTTCTGGAGGGTTAAGGAGTGGTCTTATTCTCCCAGTAGTGATAATCACTCTAGCCAAAGTAGCACTAGTGGAAAAACAGAAAGACCAAGAGGGAGAAACTTGAAATGACGTCCACATGCCAAACCAGTCCTGTTTTAGGGGTTGTCTCATTGTTGCCACTCTTGTGTACCTGTTGTTCATTTGTTGTTCAGTGGTGGCATCCTTTTGTTTCAAAGACATTGCCCTGTCCATATTTGTATAGATATCCAATATATATATATTTTTCTCCACATTGAGATCTGGCATGTTTTCAAAGTGCATACAGTACATACAGAAGACATCAAAATATATAAATTATGTATTATGTAGTAGAGAAAAATTACTTATTTACATTTTATCGTCAAATGCTTAAGAGTATCCACAGTTTACTTTGCAAACCCTTGATGTTATCTCAGTGATGTTGCCGATGAAGTCCCAGAAATATTTTCACTTGACAACTGTTGCGTCAGGATTAGTAATGCCAAAAGTGCAAAACACTGGTCAAAGCAAAGGGTATTAAAAATCTAAAACAAGTTATTTTGAGTATTTTTGTTTGATACAGTTGACATATATCATTCATACTTTTGATACCTTCAGCAAGGAACGTAAATAATCATGGAAACAAATGAAAAAAAATAAAAATGTTTACCCTGCCAGTGTATGTGTTTGTTTAGCTCAGATTGACACTGGTCTTTTGAAAGCAGCTTCACTTTGTTTGGGTCTAATGCAGTGCTTTGTTAAAATGCAAACCCATGACAAAATGGGGAAACCACAGAAAAGAGGACAGTCGTGAAAAACCAGTCTAACTAGAGCTAGAGGAGGAGGAGGACATCCAAGACGAAACTAAGAACACCACACACCATCCCAGTTTGGCCTTTATTAAAACTCCAATTTAACAAAATGAAGATTCAGAACAATGAGTCAAATCCACTGCCATTTCAAATACAAAATATTATCATGAAGCAGGGACTAGAGTTTATGCTTAAAATTTAGCAAAATTTTACTCCATGTTTACTTACAATAGCGAGAATTCATATAATGTGAAAAACAAATCAGACATTTAAGCAAAAAACATGACACTCAATTCAAAATGGATTTACCAAAATGGCATCCTACTTTTTAAAATCAGTTAAAAACAAGAAGTAAAGAATTGGTAAAGCAACAATTCAGATAAATACATTTAAGACCATTTAAAAAGAGCTTAACATTGGAGGATGCACCAGTGAAAAAACAGGGAGTTACATCAATAGGACAATGCATTACAGAGGATTACACACTTTAGCATTTTAGGATTAGGAGAAAAACTATCCTCTAAAAATCTGATGGACTAAATCACCAAGTCGTCAAATTGGCAATCGTGAGAATAGTGGATACAAAAAAATAAGAAACCTTTGGACAAACAAATTACATTTAGGGTTGCATCATTACACAGATGCTCGTTTACTATGGCTTTCGACATGATCGTATTGTAATTTTAGAATTGAATCAAGTGTAAATATACATGTTTTACAGATTCTACTATGGCTTATAAGTAGGGCTATTCCAACTGTATTCACAAGACTACACTGATGCAGGAGTTCGTGCAAAAACCTAAGAAAAGACTAGTAAACAATGTATGCAAAGACCGATTCAATTTGTGAATCATGGGTTTTATCTGCCCTTATACATTTCAGTGTGTTTCAAGATGACATCCCGACTTTCTATAGGTCAATATTATTCAATACAGATGAGTGACGGCTAAAAATGAATTGAGCTAAAATGAAGATTCAATCTGTAATACAGAGAATTCTTGGGTCTAGTCATTAATAGAAATGATCAGGTTCAACATTATTCATTTACCTTTTGGATATTTCAATGTAAATTATGACTTCCATTTTAGAATCTGAAAACCACAGAAATACCAAAACAAAGTGAATCTCCTGGTAATTTCTCCATCCTGCTGTTGTCTCATAAATCCTTAGAACTGAATACAAATTTGGGTCATCTGAGGATTAATTAATTGATTAAATGAATAAAGGACTATGGCCCTTCTTATAAGTATTCATAGCTTGTGAATCCTAAAAATGAATCCTTTGCCAATGTTACTTAGACAACTACAGTTATGGTGTATAGATATTCATAGATTGTTGCATTGTGAATCTTAAAGCATTTATTGACAATCTTAAAGGCTTTTAAAAAATGTTTTTGGCAGCTTTCACTGTATTCTCCCATATGAGAACTCTGGCTTTGTTCACATGCACATCAAAATCTGATTACATACAAAGTCTGATTTCTGGACCTTTAAGTTAATTTAAATGGACACACAAACCACAATCTGATGCAAATAATCAGACAGGCCATGCTCAGAAAGAAGTGTTGTATTTAGCAGTTTACATTTTCATTTAACGGCTTTAAAACTTCAAAAATCTAATAATGATTTCATTTTGGGTGTGCATGTGACCACAGGCAGTGTATGAGGCTTGTGTTGGGGGGAATGGAGATGAACCGTGACATTGGCATGTTCAGAGGTTGGAGGTTAAAACAGGGCGTTGGCGGTGAACACAGCAGCGACAGAGGCCAGTGCAAGCTGCAGTGCCCCGGGGAGGGTAGTGGGGGCGCTGTTGCACAGGTCGGTGTTGCAGCAGGTCTTGGTCATGCGGTAGACAGTGGTGTTTCCAGAGGAGGGGAAATTGACATCGGTGGTTTTGTTGCATTCAGAAGGAGACAGGCAGCCCTTCATAGTGATGTCCACAAACCCAGCTACACAGACAGAACACAGGAGTCGCACCATTAGAACTTTACGTTTTACATCTCTTAAACTCAGAGTGCACCTTATTAGTTCCACCTTGTGATGTCAAGTGATAGTTTAAGTTAATAGCTACCTATACCCTTGTTCAGTGGAGATTGGCAATTCCAGGACTAAACCCGTTTAAATAATTCTAATGAAGGTGTATGTAGTTTTAAAAACACAGTGGAGCACTTCCTGTATTACCATATGACAAACAAGGTGGAACAGACTCAGCCTAAATATGCAGGATTTGTGTATAAATGTAATAAATCATCAGGTATGTTGAGGAAACATAACAAATCAGAAAATGGCCTAATATGGGATCTTTAAACACATTAAAAACACCAACTTGTTTTTACTTTTATTTTGTCATTAGCTCACGTCACCTCATTATTTTGTCCCAGATATTAAAATATTTCTACGTATAAACAGCGGCATTAAATAGGAGAAGCTGATGGAGAAACTAAGCTTTATTTGAAACATTATTTTCTTTATCTAGATAAAAAAAAAAAAAAAGCAAATCTCCTGTATATTTAAGTGTTCAGGGAATTACTGCCAAGTTCATCACGTCACTGATGGTTAAGAATCATAACATTGCTTTTCTGTTGTAGATCAATTAAAAAGGATTTTTTTCTGGATAGTTTAAACCTTATGACAAAATATTGTCATATAAAAGTATTGGCATTTGTATGTCTACATTTTTATAACGCAATAGCCATGATTAGACTAATATCATTTCTGCCCTGGTTAAGAGTTTGATTGTGACAGGAATTACCTCTACTTCAGTCATCTGGTGCATAATTATATCTAACCCGGAAGCCTCTAACAAAAATATTACAGACTGTACCTAGTTTTCTGGTTAATACGTTTCCGTGAAATGAGCAGTCAGACCTGTCATGTGCACTTTGAGAACAATACTAATCTTAACCTGAACTTGGACTTGGACTGTTTTGGATGTTTTCTGAATGAGAGAAGGTTCTGGGTTTTTTCCGATCTTTGGTGGTGGCCTAGTTTATTTATGTGTAGAAGTCAAAGCTGTGAATACCTGAGGAGAATGGACCAGAGGTCATGGGTGCTTGTTTGGTTCTTATTTAAACTAAAGCACTTTTTATTTAAAAATCAAGTTATGCCATTATGCCAAACCTTGTGTTAAACCTTAAAAAAAAAATGTTTTTTGGACATAAAAACAGTGTCATAGATATTAGTTACCGCATAGCTGGTTAGCCTCCACAATGTAATGCTTATTTTAATTTTTCGATAAGCCTAAAAAAATGAATGATAATTTCAAAAGAAAAAAAAAAAATGATAATTTACTTCCAAACCAGAGCAGACTTTGAAGTGTGCAGGACTCTTTAGCTCCATGAATCTTATTTATGGGATTCAGCCTCCCATTATATGACTTTCTGGTGTGTAGTGTGGGGTTGCCAAATCAGATACTAATGGTTACTACACCATACTAAAAACCACATCAAAAGGACAAAATGTGACTTTCCCCAGTGAATGTTTTTCAGTATCAAACAGACGTGTGACTGTACCTGCTTCTCCTTTGCCGCTGAAGCACTGCTGTCCAGAGTTGCAGGTGACCTTTGAGGTGAGGCACAATTTCCAGAGGCCCAGATTACACTTGTAGCACTGCAGCGCCTGGACTGGACACACAAACACACACTCTCACAAAAGCTGATATTTGATATTTCACATTAAAAGAGTCCAGATTACACAATTTTGTTTCATTCATATTCATGATTAATGATGAGGAAACATAACAAAACAACTCCAGGTATGTTTGAGGAAGTAACATTCTAACACATCAAAACCTTTAAAAGGATAATTTATGATCTCATTAAATTTGCCTTTTATGTAATAAAAGAAAAACCACATTGACTGCTGGTTTTTGCTTTCAATTTAATCAAGTAATTTGTATTTGGACAAAAAGGTTTCCCGAATCTCTGAAATGGGATTCTTATAGGTGGTTTACACATCTGTATTTCAGTTGCTTCTCGTTTCTGAATAATATTCAATTGGCCACCACATGACAGCTCAGATAATCAACTAAACCTCTTAAATTTAGATAGGAGCTATTCACCAATTAAACCTGTGAGGACACATGTACAGGGTTGCGTTGGTGCCAAAATCTCTAAAAAACACTGATCACAGAGCCTGTGGGGTCATTTTATTTCCTAGTTTACACAGAGACAAAATAAAAAGGATGAGCCAGTATTCATGAAGGGTTATACACTACATTGAATTTTAAAATCACTATGGCAATGGTCATAATTTGTCATTTTAAACTCCGATGAATTAAATTCTATGGCATTGTCGCATTATACTCAAGTCCAAACATGTAAATGTGTTAACTGTTATGGTTAGAAAATATGAAATAAATTGCTACAAGAGTGAAAATTAAAAAAGGTCCAATATTGCAATATTGATTTTTGCAAGCTTTTAGCCATGTTATGTTAGCTCATCAAAATCATACCTGGAGTTGTGCTTTGTTGCATTCACACATTTGCATAACCCTCATTAGTCTTGAACTTCCTCATATCACAAGGTGTAACAGTATTTTGAGCTTGGAGATGCAAGTTTTATGCTTTTATGTTTTTCATTACAGGTTGGCAATTCCAGTTCTGAAATTATCTAAATGATTCTAGTGAAGGTGGATGGAGTTTAAAAACACAGTGGAACACTTTATGCATTACTATGACGTCACAAGGTGCAACAGAATGTGAGTGTGTTAAACATGTGTGAATGATACAAAAGTCCAGGTATACTTTAATGAGGAAATATAACAGATTAGAAAATATTTCATATGCCATTTTACCTTAAAGTTAAACACGATAGGGTGATTTTATGGGATTATTATAACAATAGTACACTGTACTGGTTTATTATTGCTGTGTCATTATGAGTCATATGCAGTTCTGTGAGCCTGCACTCAAATGTCAAAGCCTAGGTCTTTGCGTCAGTGGATATGAAATTCAAATATGGCGTGACAAAAAATCATTCATGCAAGACAAGAATGGAAATGACGAGTGAGTTAAAGTTGCATAAAAACAAGCCAATCCTCAGATGCATTGAATTATGATCTTTTTATATGCTTCCTCTTGCGTATATAACTACATACAGCTCTCATTTCAGAACACTTTGTTCAAGAGACTGCATCTGTCTCAGTCATATAGATTATTATCAAAACACATAAAATCGCAAATTTCTGTCACCATATTTGTCAGAAAACTCATAAATTGAGGTTTTTCCCCTAAAGTTCACATTTTAAACCCTAGACTGATATATGAACTGACAAATGCAAGAATCAAAGTTCAAGACATGTTGCAGAAACTACAGGGTTAGCAGTTTTTTAATGCAATATGAGACAAGAGATTTGGCATTTAAATGGATGGAATTGGAAAATACTACGTTTTCCTCCAAACTGCCATTTTAGATTTGATTGCAATTAAAAAAGGCCCATATTACACCATTTTCTGATCTATATTATAATGTTTTCACATTAAAAATATACTTGGAGTTGTGTTTTGTTTCATTCATACATGTTTAAACTCAAACCCTGCATATTTAGGCTGTGTTCTTCTAAGAAAACATTTTGGCAATTTTTTTTTTAAAAAGGTTTTACATGTTTTTAAACTTTACATTTTTAGTTCATTAGCTAAGGTGTGATGTTCATTCTGGAATAGTCATTCTCTAGACTCATTTGGGTAAAGGGTTAACTTGAAAACATCACAAGGAGGAAGCTTTGGAGACTCAAACTTGTCTGAATGAAATCAAACCCAACTTCAGGTATATTTCTGATGAGGAAAAACATCACTTCATTTTGTGTAATATACAACCATGAATCTTCCATCCCCAGTTTACCATATTGTTCACTAATGAAATGGTTAAGCACTACCCCTAGAGATTACAACAGATTTCCCCAGCGTAAAGGGACCTCCCTTTACGGCTCTGCAGTATGGATGTTTATTTGACATCAGATTTAGTACTTTGTTATGTGTACATTGTAAGAACATAACAGCAGAGCAATAAATCCAATTATGTCTCCATTACTGACTATAAAGTAGCCAGTGTTTCAAATGGCCACACCACAATAAAAATCAAAACTGCATTAAACTTTTTGATTCATTCACTCCACACCTCCTGAGTTTCGGTTACACCTAACTTTACTACAAATCACTGACCACTCTTTAAGCCCTTTGACTCTATGTACATTAAATACATCAAATGAGAGAGTGGCATCATGGGTAAGAACATGACTAAAACTGCTAGCGCAAGGAGAGTTTTCTTTTGAATACATGTGGGAAAACTAATTGTGATAGGCCACACCTGATTGACTTTGTTGTTTGAAATGTGGATGGACATGTTTTTTTCCACAGTTCTGGATCCAGTTTGACGTGAGGTGGAGGCAGTCACCTGAGCTCAATTACAGCAGCAGGGTTAATGAGGGTACATGTGCTTGTGTAGTCGGGCACGATGAGATTGGTTCTCACTGAGCAGACAAATAATGAACTGTGAAAGTCTGTGTATGTTAAACTATGGGCTCCTACTGTACAATTAGTGGAGAAAGAAATGAACTGTGTTTAAACTGTAGTGAATGCAGGGCCAGACAAAACCAGGACTGAAGCTTGAGCAGAATGATTAGGAAACAAGATTTACATCAGTAAGGGTGGTTCCAGTTGTCTTTGCCGAGTCTTGGTTTGAATTCTGACTCTGTAATGTTCCCTTAACATATTTAATAAAGTCATTAATATAGTATATTTAAAAACAACATACACCAACATGCTTTACAACAAGAAACATAACTTTGTACAAACATAATAAAATACATGACATCCATTAGGACTCCAATAATATTGTAACAGGGCAATTTTTATTTGATTTTGGGACCAATCCTGTATAAATCGAATAGGAATTGTCTTATTAAAATCTTAAAAGGAATTAAATCAAACTAGTGAGTCCACTTTAGTCTAGATGTAGATTTTGTTTGGTTCTGTTCTAGTCCTGGTTTAGTTCTGATGTAGTTCTGGTCTAATCCAAGTTTAAAACCAAATTTAGTCCCAGTTACTCTCAACATTGACATCAAATTTGAATATCGTGTCAAATATCACTGTAGGTCTTAAGACAATAACAGAGAATTACACGATAAAAAAAACAAAAACAAAACACGACTACTTTTTAATTATCGTTTTACATTTACAGATTTAATTAGCACATGTGGCTTGAATTTAAATGTACAGGGAGCTAATAAAAAGTCTAAAAAAATACCAATGAATCCATCCTTGAATCTTAATACCTGTGAGTTTTCATTGAAGCAGCAGGTGTCACAGATAATAATACGTTTGCTGTGATTGACGTGTTTTACACGAGGTTGAACTCGTTTGTCGAGCGAGTGACAGGAAAAGCGTTTGGGGAAGAATGTTTAGGGGCCTCTGACAGACACTACAGTGCAATATACAGTACGAGACTGAAGTGTGATAATAATAGGAATTTAACCTGGCTCTGTCTGAACTCATGTTAACCTTCTCCTGACATAATAAAAAACTAAAAATTATATTAAAACTAACCAAAGAATAAAGTCTCTTCTCTCAGCAGTAAATATTTTGAGTGAATCATTATCCCTATATGTACTGAATAGAACCACACCTCAACCACTGCTTCCTGAAAACATTAGAGATCGACCAATTTGGGTTTTGCCACAGCAGATACACAGATTGTTTCAGAATCCAAAAAAAATGATGACAGATTAGCTCTCAGTATTTTTGAGCAGTTCTCCAGTTGCAATAACATGCTTGAATAAAGCTTTGAGTTTTCTTCAGGCAAGAGGTTGGCCAAAACAAAATATTGGTATGTTAAGACAGACGATATTTGCACTCTTTAGTATATTGGCCGTCTCTAACACATTAGAAGGGCTGCTAGGTCCTGAATCAGTCAGATCAGACACAGGAGAAGCAGCCATCTGGCCTTCATAATTCAATTATACTATGAGTTACAATCATCTTACTCCAATCAATGAAATTACTATTGTGGAGCCAACCAAAGTGTGAAAGAAGTGCACACTAGTAAGATTGTGTGCAAAGTATAGGCCCAAAGAAACTAAATACATCTATGTGCTGACTCACCATATGTTAGAACGGCACATATATGGGGGCGTGACTTTGCAAGTGCTATGACAAGCCCAAATTTAAGGGCAGCCTGAGTCACATTCTTCAGATTGTTTCAAAATGGAGACAGCAGATTTGAGTGGTAAAGGTACAGACAGATGACCTCAGAGTGTGATAGTAACACTGACGATTCTGCTTTAGTCATCCACGTACAACCGGAGTGCGACATGCCAGGCCAGTGATGCAAGATAGTCAGGTTACAAAACAGTATTCAGACGGGGGTGGGGACAAGAGGCACATTTTCCCAGGAGGGGGTATCACCGGGGCATAAATCAGTGGAGGATCGCCACTGTCTGTAGTAAATACTGGTCTATGAAATCTGGTGATGTCATCTAGCTTTGTTTTTGTTCCTGATTCAAACAAGAGACAAGTAATAGAGGAATAATCAAACAAAAGGATTACCAGTGTGTAGATCGCACCAACTTCTGATCACTGATAATGCCATCTAAGCCTAGCTCTGTACCTCAATCTCTCTCATACACTCGTTTTGGAAAGACAAAGGGCCTAGTGTTTGGTTGACAGACATTTACTCAGCTTCATTCCAGAGTCATTTCTAAACCAACAAAAATCTATTGTTTTTCACAAGCCCAGATCTCAAACGTGACTGAAACTGGACAAATGTGGGTTTAGAAATATACACCAACATTTTTAAAAACACGATTTAAAGACTATTTGAAACTTCAAATATTGTTTGGTTATATTAAGTACGTTTATAGTGAACGTTTAACTACTGCACAATATTGTTCAGCAGTTGGGGGTGGGACAAGACAGAATTCCCATAAGACGAGGGGAGATGTGAGATAAGGTCCACAATAAAGACTATGATATTACATTTAAAATGTAAATTATAAATAAATTCATTTTGGTTCAGTTTTGGCCTCAACATTTTGAGAATCCGCAGTGCTACAATGACTGCAAAAGTACTCAAAATATAAAATAAAAAATGGAAACTTACCAGTGTTCAACCCTTTTGTCCATTTCAAATGGAAACAAATAAATAAAATCACAGGATCATTTCTCATGTGTACATAACCTTGAGGCAGTGCGGTTTTACGAGTTCTTGTGCCACAAAATCTCCATTAGCAATTCAACTTTAATCTTAGATATAAAAAAAGAAGCAATACTACACCAACCTGTCTACAAGTACTTTGAGATCATGGATTTTATGTTTGTAAACAGGCAACCGATAACTTGGGAACTGCACTACAGTTTAGTACCAGAAGCTCCCATAATGGTCTCATGTTAAACCCTGGTGTTTACAGAAGATTAGTTTCTAACAGGGCAAAAACTGTTTAAACATGTTAATGTATTTGCCATTTGTTAAACCAGAGACACATTTATCATAGTTTTGTTTACACAGGCCAAAGTTACAGAGACAAACTGGACCAGCAGCTCCATGAGATAATTCAGAAATGTTGTTAGTATTCTAATTATTGCACCAATCTAAAAGTGATAGGGATGCACTGATCCGCTACTGGTATCAGATATCGGTGCCAATACTGCAAAAAAATAAATAAAAATATCCTGTGTGGATATACAAATTGTGTAGTAATAAGTTTATTGGTCACAGTTAACCCACGAATGGTAGTCTAAAAAAGTAAATGCATTAGCTTTGTTTTAGGAGCAGAACAAGTCAAGATACTAGAACATTACAACTACTTGTGCTTCTCTAATAGGCAACGTTTAACATAACATTTGATTATAATTGAGATACTGTAATAAGACTAGTAAAATGCCTGACTAGTGACACCGGAACCCTTTTACACACCTCTTCTTTACATTTCTGATTGAGAAAAGCAGGTGTCAGTTGTTTTTTTGAGTCAACACCAAGGTAAGGTGAGTGGTGAAGACTCGCCCAGATGTAGGCCAAAAGTACTGCGCAACTAAACAAACCAGATTTAAGAAGGTCCTGTGTACGATGCCAAAGAGGGCACCACCTTTATTCAACAATAGCCTCATGTGACAGTGCTCTGGGCCAAGTCAAGTGATGGGATATTTGTACAAGAATAATATTTATCTCCATCTGTGGAGTATGTCCTCATCTTATTCCAGGAAATTGGTCAGAGAGTTTTTGCCATGAAATATTCAAAAGGTAAACTCAAATGTTGCAACAAAAATCTGCATTACAGCAAAATCACCTTTAGCTGCCCTATAGAATATTGTCATCTGAAACCCTAGCAATTATACTTTGAACATATTGGAAAGTTTAACAGTTGATACTCTGCAGTCACATCATGCTGGGGGTGTTCTACATGCATCCTTTAGTGGAATGTTCGACATCATGCTGGGGGTGTTCTACATGCATCCATTAGTGGAATGACAGTTACCAAGGAGACCGAATGCACACATTAGCAAAAACTGCCCAAAATGTTTTAATATAGTGAAAAAAACGACACATTATCAGGAGTGTGATCAATACAAGCATTCACAGTCCTGTTTAGGAGTTTGATTTTCAGTTGGCGTCACACCCTCAGGGAATGTTGATGGCATCAGCGCCAAAATATCAATATAAAAAGGGTCTAACTTTTTACCTCAAGCAGTAAGGTAAAAATACCCTTCTATTCAAATCTCCTTATGCAGAAATGATCAGCAGTTGGAGACAAGATGCATTTTTCTCCACATTACAATATTTCATCTCTATGATTTTCCGGACTAAATGAAAAGCTCCCTCTGCCTCCAACACAGCGTTAAAACAAACCTCCACTGGGTCTTTTTTCTACAGGCAGAGACAGGCTCATAGCGCCCCCTGCTGCTCACTCCGCAGAACAACATGGGACAGGTGTCAGAATGACATGTGACTACAAATAAACTTCAAACCCTATATACGGTCTACACTTCAAACATTGATTTGATAACTTTTAATTAGTTATAAAATTGCAGTTAATTGTTTTATGTTTTTATTTAAAAAGCACTTAGAATGACTTTAAACTTTACTGCACAGAGCACGGCCAAGACATATAGAGTGACCATTGTGCAATAATATTTAAGGCAGTGGAGCAGCCAGGTTTTAGTTATAATTTAGAAAGCTAGACCAGTTAAAATATGTAATGCCATATGGCCTCTCCACACAAAGCATATCTGATCTTTCAGGCTCTTTAAAAAAGGAACCATATTATGCTTAGTTCCATTTATGTTTCCTGTTTACATTAATGTACCTGGAGTTGTTTTTGTTTCTTTCACACATGTACAAGACAAACTTTGCATACTGTATGTAGCTTCCTCTCTCAAACAAAAAACACTGTGTTCTACCTTATGTTGTTATGTGATAACACAGGAAGTGCTCCTCTGCGTTTTCACCTCCACACACCTTCGCTAGAATCATTTGGATTATTTCAGCTCTAGAATTGGCAATCTCTTCTGAACTGAAAAGGTTGAACATAGCTTGACTTCCAAAGTACCACTACATGACATCGCAAAGATGTAGGCGGATTAATAAAAGGATAACACAACCATGTGTGAATGAAACAAAACAACTCTAGGTATGAACATACATTCTAACCTGGCTAAAAGCTCACAAGAGTTCATTTTGTGGAATATCGGGCCTTTAAGGAGAACAGTGTTATCAATGGTAAGATATGGTTTAATCATTAATACACTGTGACCATTGTGTCCTCAGAAGCCGACAGAGCCAAGGACAAACAAATAGGTGCTTTGTAAATAGGAAAATGTAAACAAAACCTGAGTGGCTCCAGGGGAACGCCCGCAGAGATGCAAAACATGAGCGTGACTGAGCTGCATAAACTAAACAACTATGCTTATATTTCTGACCAAAGAGGAAGGAGACAGTTTTAGGAGCATCACTACACACAGCACATAGAATGGCCGTTACTGGGACATGATTTAAGGGGTTGTTTAAATAGGCAAATACATCTCATCTCCATGGTTCATTTGTTGCAACAACCTCATTCAGCAGATCTGGAGTAGTGTTTTGTTTCACTTACATGTTGGCGTAATCCTTTATTATTAAGTATGCCTACATCTCTAAAGCTCAAAATCCTCTGTTCCACCTTGTGATGTCATTTACCGGTACCGGTTTAAGTACATTTTAACTTTTAAGTAGATATTGGCAATTACCACATGACATCACAAGGTGGAGTGGGTTTTTGTTAGAAGGAATCAGCCTAAATATGCAAGATTTGTGTTTTAAACGTGTGAATAAAAGAACAGGGATATTTGATGAGAAAACTAAATTAAAGCATATATCAGAAAATAGTCTAATATGGGCCTTTTAATAGAATTATTTTAAAAAGAGACAACTCAAACATTTTAACTGTTATGCTTGTAAGAGAAATTACAACAAATTAGTTAAAAAAACGTGTCATTCCTAGTATAGATCTCTACAAACGGCTCTGGCCATTTAACTGAGACATGATTTTAAAAAAGGAGGATCAGGTGACCACTAGAGGGCATCATTGTCACCTACTTGTCTACACCCTGCCTCCAGGCCATGGACACAGACACAGACACCCAATGGCCCAATACAAGAGGGGGCTCAAACCAGACTGCAGCAACATAATTTTAGTCCAATTTAATTATCATTTCTATTGTACAGCAAGACCTTTTCATACAGTTTGCGCATTTTAAATGTCTCCTGTTGTCTGCATTTCATATTGAAGCAGTCATGACAATACAACAAGCAATAACGCACATTAAATTAAGATTATGCCAATGTTGAGTCCATGTTTTTGTGATATGGGGGAGAATTTTAAGACTACCAGGGGCCACCATAGTCTATTCTGTTAATGGGAAACTGACTTTTATATAATAGTTTCATAAATGTACATAAATGCAAAGCCTAAACCAAAATTCTGAGTCCATGTCTGTAGAGGTTTCAAGGTGTTGCTCCTGACAGGTGTCCCAGAGGTATCAAAGTGCGGGTCAAATGCAGAATATATACTCCAACCACAAAAATCTCTTCTTTTCTTAAATCCTCTATAACAGAGTATCCAGTTAGCGTCACCAGGTGGGTCTAATGTTTCCGAGGCACTTCCCGAAACTCCCTGACCTCTGCCCTGCGCCTGAGTTTTGTTCCCAGGTCTTTTGTGAGCGAATCTGGGTTATTGTGTCACTCCCTTATATCTGTAATCCTTCAAAAAGACATCTAAAACAAAGAGATGACATAAAAATACACAACCATGTTTGTACAAGTTATTAAAACAGGCAACGGGGCAGACGACTCTCTCCAGGCGGCTCACATGGGACTTTGAACTTCATATTTTTATTTTAATGTTCATTTTATTGATAATTCTTCCCATTATAGTGATGCCAGGAAATGAAGGCACCGTCCTCAATGAACCAGACCCAATAAGGGCATCTGGCTTAGATTAGTTACTCCAAATCAGTGGATTCTAGTCTAGACCTATAGCCAGACAAACCCCCATCTGATTTAAGGTGATTCACTCTCCTAAAAATAATACCCTGGTGTGAGACATTAGCGCATTTATTTAAAACAAACCTATTCCGCAAAATGTACTTTTCAGAGCTTTTAATCACGCTATAGTCATTTCACCTCATTTATTAACCTAAAGTTGTATTTGATTATTGTATTCTCCATTTTGTATTTAATTAATCACTTATTTTCAAGAGGCTGATCAACTCCCATTTCACTAGATACACGCCCATTCCCATTGCTCTGTACTCTGTTCGACTTTAATTGGCAATTCATGTGGGATTCGGGAATGTTGTGTAGCCATTTTAAAAAGAAAAAAGTATCTGCAACTTGCTAAGGTTATATGCAGCTATCCATCAACTTGTAAGTAAACTAAAATCGCAATATTAATCTAAAATGAGTTGATAAAAAATGTCCAAATTAGAACATAATGAGTGCATACAGTGTCACGCATTACAACTTGCGCAGACACAGTACATCTTGAGGAAACATACTCTCCTGTCATTATTTTCGGCAGACACAGACGCATGTAAAATCTTGTTTCCATTCACAGAACATTGGGTCTGTTTGTGTGAGGGCTCTGCCAGACCAAGAGTTTACGCAAATCCAGCAGAGAAGAGACAGAAAGATCCACACCTTGTGCTTTTTACAAAAAAAATAAAAGGAAAGTATTTGCATGATATTTATATATAGTACAGTACAGTAGAGACAGAGAGACGGAGAGACAATCCAGTCCTCCCTAGAGTCCCCTCACTCGCCCACAGACCATCCCAGACTGGTGACACCACTATAATTACAACAGTGACAAACAGCCATTAGCTATAATCCTATGGCACTCTATAGCACCCACCTGAAAGCGGAGCAAGGAGCACCCAACACGCACTAAAACGCCCGTTAGGAAGGGTGTGGTCTGAAACTGTACACCCAGGACAACAGGAGGGCAAGAGGGACAAAACAGTGCATGAATGTCCCCTCAGAGACAATAGTGAAAAAGGACAAATGAAGTCTATAGTTTGAGGACGAGGGGCAGAAACACAAGACCAGCCCTGACGGCGTTTACAGGTGAGGAATGCAGTCGGTATATGCAGGTCAGGGCAAGATTCTCGTAAGTCCTCGTGAGTCAATCCTAAATATAAGCTCCCACAAAACTGACAAACATTATGTAACGTTATGATTCAGCTTGGTCACGGGGGAGTCACTCAAAAAGAATTATCACCACTAAAAATAAAAAGTTGATGTAGTTGATTTTTGAGGAAGCATATTAAAAAGGTCTCATATTATGCAAAATTGACTTTTGTGAGCTTTAGGTAATGTTACCTCATCAAATACATACCTGGAGTTGTTTAGTCCCATTCACACAGAAAATAAATATGCATAATACAGGCCATTTAAAAGGTGACCCAAATGTCCCCATGGCTACTTGACTTTTCTTTGTTTCTTTAAAAATCAACAAAAGGAGATCCTGTCTACAATGTTATCTATTTGCATTATTTGTGTGCCATGTCAACAACTGATAATCTCCAGTGACAAAAGATAAAATGGATTGCAGTTCAAAAGAAATTCACCTAGATTAAATTCATATGAATGGAATTTTCATAATTATTTACATAAGTCTAATTATTCATGAAAATAGACATGTATAGAAGTTGACATGCGCTGCAGCTTAGGCTGAATTAACATAATCATTTGCCTAAACCTTTTAGTGGTAAACCACAGCACAATCTCATTTGTTAATAAAAAAATACAGGGACTTTGTTTACAACAAAACTGAGTTATGATAAGGTGACCAGGTTTTCAGAATAAAAAACTGGAACATCCTTGTTTTTTGGTGGTTGGCATTAATAAAACTGAAATGAGTGCATAATTAAGAAATTATTATGCAGAGACCATTCATGACTAAAATAGTCACATTTTCTTTGTTTTGGTCGTTTTCTTTGTATTTTACTTAAACAAATTACAATTTATGGTTCCATTTACTGTTGGCAGGGATCAAACGGATCAAAAATAGGCTGGGACATTTCTTGTATAAAACTCTTTAATTCGTTTGAAAGTAGATCCGTCTTATTTGCTATGATAAATAAGCATATGCAATTAACCCCGTTTTTTTTCAAAATCATCATTAAACTGCAACTTACTGGCATTTATATTGTTTTTTTTGTTTGTTTGTTTTAATTAGTCTGCAGATAAGCGTCACGCACGAGACAAAAGCCTCGAGCAGGAGCGTAACCTGCGTAACGTGCTTTTCTATGTAATATCAAGGTGAAAAATAGTGAGAAAAAAAAATCCTTCAAGTAAATGTCAAGGTGCTTTGGTTTCGTCCCTGTTGTGGTGGGATTTAGTTGATCCTTTCCTGAACACACCCAACTTTCAATGAGCCGAGTTACAGACAAGATTCGGGGAAAAGAAAATGCAACGATAATTAACTTTTTTTT
>JACN01094242.1:0-11193 GCA_000787155.1 Scartelaos histophorus | reverse complement strand
AAACATAAAATAAATAAATAAATAAAAACTGGAGATAACATAAGGCATAATCTGGAGCTGTTTTGTTTCATTCACACATTAGTACATCTCCAAATGTTTTGTTTCATTCACACATTAGTAATCATCTCCAAAGCTCAAAACGCTCTGTTCCACTTTGTGATGTCGTGAAATGGAGTTTAAAAATGGAGGTTTCAGTCTGAGAGAAGAAGAACTCAGAATAAATCTGCAGGTTTGTGTGTTAAATGTGTGTGAATGAAACGAAACACAACTCCGGGTCTGTTTGTGACAAAGAAACAACATTATAACATAGAGTAGATCAGAAAATAGCGTAAAATAGGCCCTTTAAGTCTGTATTTTGTGCTGTGTTATATATAGCTGCTGTATATATAGAAACTCCAGACCCAGTTAGCATTGTCTCCGAGTTTATCCCGTCTCCTGCAGGCTCCTGTGGTCCCGTAGTTAAACATGAGCCTCTGAGCCTCTGTGTGTTTGGAGTCGTGCGGAGCTCACTGTTCTTTTCAACCGGCCACGACCGTCTCCGCATATTTTCATGGCCAAAATGTTATCACGTATTTACTGAGGAGGTGAGCCCTGACCTATCTCCCCCTCGATTCCCTTTCCAAACACGATTACAAAACCCGCAGAAAGCCGTCTCCCTCGTCTGTATTGTGTGGCACGCGCTCAGTTGACGTTCGAGGCCCATTATTTAAACCTGGCGTCGGTCTTTATCGCCCCTGATTGGGCTAAAGGGTTATTCCAGCGCAGATAAAGCTCCCCGAACGACTATCAAATGCAGTTTCGTACTACAGATTGAGTTTTATTGTGCGTGCGATGAAGACGAGAGGGGGTTCGGTTTTTCGAAACGCGTTAAATGCATTTTGGGAAAAACGATTAGCGTTCGCTTCAAGGCGAGATGGTTCCAGGTTCGATTCCCAGAACGTGTGCGGTCTACCTGGGTGGAGTTTGCATGTTCTGCATTGGTGGTCTAAAGAAAACTGTTCTTCTTGTTTAGTATTTCAAGACATTTACTGCATTTTGTACTGTTTATAATAAGTAGTATTTTAATGTTAATGGTTTAAAGGAGCAAATTACTCAAAAAAACAAAAACAAAAGAGCAAGAGCAAGAAATTTTGATTGAGAATCAAACCGAAAACATCTACAATGAGCAGCTTTTATGTGAGATCCATAAATTACCTAAATCAAAGGTCCGAATAAAATCCAAATCCGCATTTTAAACAAAGCGGTTTGCACAGAGATTATAAAAAGAAGGAAACAAAAAGGTAAACTCTGGTCTAATCCTAAAACAATAAAACCAGTAAAGGAAATAAAAGCAAAACCATAAAAATAATAAAATAGCAGTGATAAGAAAAATAAATAAAGACACAGAGGACCACACAAAAATAAAAGGTTTATTATGTTTTATGTAGTTTAATGCTGTACTATGGGACATTTCAGACAAAGCAATAACACAGAGAGAGGCAGATGACAAACGCATCACCCGAAAAGTTACACTGTGCATCTTTAAACTCACCCCTGAAGAGCAGCTACTGTTTTAGCCTGATTTTAACTGCTTAACTTTGTATGTTTGGAAATCAGGGTTCAAATACTTAAGGTGTAAAGTTTCCCAAACATATAATATAATCTGGTAGCACTTTTTTGATCTGGAATGTTCCACAGTGCGGCATTAAACCTTTTTTATCTTCACGGAGACCAAACCGGACCAAGTTACGGGTCAGATCTGTGGAGAGGCGACCCCTGCTCAGTCAGAATACTTGTTTTTCTAGGTATTTTTGAGCTATAATTAAATAAATATAACTTAGAGCTGTTAAATGTCACACTGCGGAACATTCTAGACATTGCAATGACATCTCCATAGAAACAAGCAGGCGAAAAGTTGCACAATGTGGCTTTAATTCTTATTGACAAAGCTTTTAAAGTATTGTTCAATATGATTTAGGCTCTAAAACTGCAAAATTAATGGTTTAAGCTCAGGAGTGTGAGTTGGAGTATTAATTAAGTAGTTAGTAAGTCTTTCTTCATGCTTTATTAAGGCATGAATAAGTGTTAGTCAATATCCCAGTGCTAAAGTATTGAAAAATCCATGCTGTACCACTAAACCTCGGGGGCAGTGGAGGTGCTGTGGACTCAAAGATAAATGTTTAATATAAAAACAACATGAGCTCGTCTGAGTCAACATGGTCCAGTCTGGATCCAGAGCAAAACGACACTAAAGGTTTATGTTTGACTCACGGTTAGAGTTTGAATGTGCACAACCTGGAAGGAGGTCACTATAGCTTTAATTTCAGATATAAAATTACACATTTACCTTATTCATGTTTAGGCGTCTGATATGACACAAAATGGACGGGTCTGTTTTTGATAAGGAAACGTCATAAAATGGCATAAGATGGGCCCTATAATGAAACTAATGGCCTCTGTGTGCTTGTTGTAGCTGCATATTCTTTCGTCGAGGAGCGATCGCCCTCTTGTATCCATGGAGACGTTCAGTTTTGTCTGGAATGGTTCATAATATGGCATTAACGGTCTTGTATTTGAGCAAAACCCTCTGAACCCACTATAGATATATGGTATAAGGAGCTCCTGGGGTCCAAATAAACCTGCTGTTTCTGATTTTTAAAGTATTTTATTGTCCGATGATCTGGAAGTGCTCTGTTAGCTTGATAGTTGCCTCTGAAAGTTGTGAAAATCTCTTAGAAACTCATTGCGGTGAATAATTAAGAAGTTCTGGATGCATAAGGTCAGTGAGGAATAAGTTCGGATCGCTGCAAACTGTTTAAAATGATCCTCTGTTTTTCGCGCTCAAGTCTGTGCCTTCGAGGTTGTATGAAGTGCATTGCTCAAAGACACAATGGCAGCATGGAATCTCAGAATTGAGTTTAAGATGCATCATTATAGAGAAGTAACGATATCCAAATGTGGAGGCTCACAAAATGGTGAACCTTTTCTTTTTTAAATTCCTTGACACGACTTTGCTGCTGTTAAGTTTAAAAAGTGATTTTTCTTCATGTAGTCTGCACTGGAACAGAGCAAAGGATCATGGTCTGTGTAGTTTTTAGCTATTGCCGCATGAAAATTATTAATTTAAGTAAAAAACGTGCAATTTCGATATCGTGTGTATATTTGGGCGATTATGATTTCACAACATTTAGCTTTATTCAAAATCGCACACAAAGACAAAAGTCGGGTCACGCCTCCCTGAACTCGGGAAGAAGAAATCGCAGCCAAAATGTTCTTGTAATGTGTAGCGGCCTTTAATCATTCATAGATCTTAGATTTACTTTAATGTAACTGGGAAGTCTCTAGGAATCTTTTTTCTATAGGACTATAGTGGTACAGGGAGAATATGCAAACTCCACAAAACAAGGGCACACAGCTCGGGAGTCAAACCCAGGACCTTCTCACTGTGAGGCTATAGCACTAACTGCTGTGCCACTATTCACTGTGAGGCTATAGCCCTAACTGCTGTGCCACTATTGTCAAATAAAAAATAAATATTAGCTAAAACAATTTGCATTATTTTTTTTTTTCATGGATCTAAAATCACACTGGTTTGGATTGTGTGTCCTTTCCACACAGAAAGGGAGTCAAACCCAGGACCTTCTCGCTGTGAGGCTATAGTGCTGCACCACCATATTGTTAAAGAAAAATAAAAAACATTAGCATTATTCTGTACTTTCATAGGTCGTGCAGCCTTTCCACTGAGAAAGGCCGCACAGGTCGGGAGTCAAACCCAAGACCTTCTCGCTGTGCTTAACCGAACCGCTGCACCTCTATATTGTTGAAGAAAAGGAGCAAAAACAGCGAGCCTTATTCTGTATTTTCACAGGTCATAGGTCAAAGTGCAGGCCGGATGTGGGTCACGTTCTCATGGCTCTGGGGTTGATCAGTAACTGTCCGATAAAACCAGAGGTTTGGAGTCGGGTCGAGTTATAAATCCTTCTGAAAGCAGAGCGAGAGTGAGTGGACTTCAGCCCGGACGCCTCAGCCTCGACTATTATATAAACCTGCAAACCCCTGAACCAGCAGAGACCAGGTTATTATGTAAGAGAGAGAATGAAGAAGTGGAGAAAGAGAGGGAGAGAAACTGAGAGAGAGGAAATGAGGGGGGAGAGAAAGAGATGGAGAGAGAGAGAAACAGATACAAAGAGAGAGACTGAGACAGAGAGAGAGAGAGAGAATGAAGAAGTGGAGAAAGAGAGGGAGAGAAACTGAGAGAGAGGAAATGAGGGGGGAGAGAAAGAGATGGAGAGAGAGAGAAACAGATACAAAGAGAGAGACTGAGACAGAGAGAGAGAGAGAGAATGAAGAAGTGGAGAAAGAGAGGGAGAGAAACTGAGAGAGAGGAAATGAGGGGGGAGAGAAAGAGATGGAGAGAGAGAGAAACAGATACAAAGAGAGAGACTGAGACAGAGAGAGAGAGAGAGAATGAAGAAGTGGAGAAAGAGAGGGAGAGAAACTGAGAGAGAGGAAATGAGGGGGGAGAGAAAGAGATGGAGAGAGAGAGAAACAGATACAAAGAGAGAGACTGAGAGAGAGAGAGTGAGAGGGAGGGGGGAAGAGAGGGAAAAAGAGGGAGAGAAACTGAGAGAGAGGAAATGAGGGGGGAGAGAAAGAGATGGAGAGAGAGAGAAACCGATACAAAGAGAGACTGATACAGAGAGAGAGAGAGAGAGAGAAAAAGAGGGGAGAAAGAGAGAGAGAACGTGGAGAACAAAAGAGAAAGAAGAGATAGAGGGAGGTCGGAGAAAGAGAGAGTGGAGAAAGAGGAGAAAGAAAGAGAGGATGGAAGAGAGTGGGGAAACAGATTTTCCAGAAGAAGTTTGTTTTTGTTTTGATGGACAGAACGATCTGAGGCCTCAGACCCAAACCACGACTGGACCCGTCCTCACCACAGAAACCAAAACAGAACCCTGAACAGAAGAACCAAACCAAAGGAGCCAACCAGAGGAATCAACCAGAGGAACCAAACCAGAGGAACCAACCAGAGAAACCAAACAGAGGAACCAAACCAGAGGAACCAACCAGAGAAACTAAACAGAGGAATCAAGATAGAGGGAGAGAGAGACAGGGGGATGGAGAAAGGGGTAGGAGGAGAGAGAGGGAGGGATGCAATGAACGAAGGAGAGAGAGAAGGACAGAGGGAGAGAGAGAGAGAGAATGAGAGGCAGGGAGAAAGACCAAGAGAGGGAGGGAGCTCATTTGCATAAATTATAAGCGCTGAAAAAACTTCCCTCAAACTGAAAAGACTCTGTTCCACCTTGTGATGTCATGTGTATACAGGAAGTGCTCCACTGTGTTTTTAAACTCCATGCACCTTCACTAGAATAAATTTGGATGATTTCAGTCCCAGAATTGACGATCTGAACTGAACTAAATGTAAAAAGTTGATGTTCATTTGAGTTTTGGAGATGTAGACAGACTCATAATAAAATATTACTGAAACGTGAATGAATCAAACACAACTCCTGGTATGTTTTTAACGAGGTAGCAACATTATAACTCGGATTAAAGCTCACAAGAGCCAATTATGCGTAAAAAACAGGACCTCTAAAACAAAATGTTAAGCTTTTGAATGGTAAAAAGTCCTCAAATGGACACCTGAAGTTGTGGTGCGTTCAGGTACAGCGGTAACAACAGGAGGTGTAGGAGAGCTCGGGTGGTGCGCTGTGAGAGCCTGAGGTTGTTGGCTCGATGCCCTCGTGTCCGCACTGACCCTGAACCTGCCCAAACACTTGGCTTTGTCTGTAACGAATTATAGCTCAGTGTTTCAGGATCAGACTCATCGCTGACAACACAGAGTTTAGACTTTCTCAAACGGTTTTTATACAACTTACACCGCCGGGCAAAAGTCTGTTTTTTATTCTTTATTTTTACTACTTTCTACAGTTTATATACACACAGAAGACATCAAATATACAAAGGAAGATATATGGAATTCTGTAGCAAAGAAAAAAAGGGAAATATCTCTATACTAAATATTAGTTTGAATATATTTTATTTTCAAAGTATTTTGCTTTTTTTGTCTTTGCTACACAGTTCCATATATCTTGTTTCTTCTTCTGATGTTTGATTTTCTTCTTTTTTATTTTTTTTATTTTTATTTTCTTTATTTTTTCTTATTTTCTTCTTTTTAAATATTTTTCTGATGTTTGATTTTCTTCTTTTTTTTCTTGATCAATTTTGTTTTTCTTGTTTGATGTTTGATTTTCTTATTTTTAATTTTTATTTTGTTTATTTTTTATTTTCTTCTTTTTTAATATTTTTCTGATGTTTGATTTTCTTCTTTTTTTTCTTTGATTTCTTCTAAAATGTAGAAATTAGTAGAAAAAAATAACACTGAATGAGATGACTTGTGTCCAGACTCTTGACTGGTGATGTAGTTTCATTAAATCCCTTTTTAAAGAAAATAAAATATTTCAAGATAATTTTTGGGAAAAAAAAACAAACATTCATTAAGTCTAACCTTTTGTCGCTTGTTAGTGATATATGTCAAAGAATATAGTTTAAAAGAAATCTAAGTTATATTCAAAAAAATTTAATTTTCACCTTTTTTCCCCAACTTTTTTATTTTTTAACAATCTGCTAATATAAAACGATGATACATTTTTGCTGCCTGTGACCGACTCTCCCACCAAACAAAGTCATAATTCACAAAAAACTTAAACCATTACATGCACTTTCTGAACATATAGTGAAAGAAACCACGCCGCCAAAATCACAATGTCGACCCCAAAAAAGCTTCACCAACTCCCCAGACACCATTAATCTCTCCATGTTTGGTGTTTTGAGTTGTTGTTTAGTCTGTACATTTGATAAACATGTCAGATTTGGGCTTGGACACGTGATTTATGTAAACACAAGTGTTAAAAAAATCTGTATTGAAAGTTGTTTTTTGTGTGTTTCTGACCTGGTTCGACCCAGACGTCCCCTCACGGCCACAAGAAGCAAACAGAGCCTGGTGCTGCTGCACTGTGAAGGATCTGACCTCATGTCACAGTCTGTTCTGCAGCTCCAGGCCGCAGAGACACAGGGAGCCCAGAGTAAACACCAGGCAGGAGGCTTCAAGGCACAAACTCATTCACAAAGAAAAGGTTTAGGCAGGAGACACTACTGCTCCACATCCAACTGCAGCTCACAGCGAGAGGGAGAAACTTCACTGATCCAGAGGGAAAACCAGGTTCTGCTGCGACATTTCCACTGCTCCTCTCAGTGGACTGGTCAGGGAGGGTCAGCAGGTCTGTGGAAGAGTCTAAAGTGTCACTCCTCCCTCCTCTGTCCAGCAGCAGAAGGCCTCGTTCTTTCTCTGCTCTGTTGTTTGATCAAACGGTCTGTTTCCTCAAAGTGTTTCCTCTGGAAGGTTTTCTGACACATTTGCTGCCACATATGGGGTAAAAAAACAAAAGCAGCATCTCAGATGTTCATAGCCTCTTGCATAGACCTCGAGGTCTCCATGGATAAGAGGAAAACAAACAGTTCATTTCACAAAATCCAACAGTCCCGTCCTCGTGTCCTTTGAACTGCTCACACTGCACTTCTTATTTGGTTAAAATCCTCCATTTGAGCTCAAAAAACAAAAGATTTGAGAAAGTGCTCGGTGTGAGAGCCAGGTAGCCCCAGCAGCCAAGACTGCAGTGGGACAGATGTGTGCGATGTCAGAGCTTATTACAGCTTTATTGATACTTTGCAGCAGTTGTCCTCATCTCACCCTGGGAGGGTGATGCTAACTATAGGCACTGCTGAGTCTGAGGCTTCATCAGAATTTAATCTGTGTTTTGTTTTAAGACAATCTAACTAGAAAAAACTCACTAAAGTCTGGTTTATAGTTCTGCATCAGCCGTGCTGATGACGTCCTGACACAAACCGAACCAAACGAGCTTCTGCGGAGTCCATCAGGCCCAGGTGCATTGTGGGAATCCAAACACTTTAATTTGAATTAATTGTTTGTTTCTTAATAGGCTCAAATGCAGACATTCCTGTGTCAAGCATGAGCTGTTTCAAATGTTTTGAATCAGTTGTCTGTCGACTCAGTCACACCCTCAGGGACGGATCCTGCAAAGGATCAATTGTATTTTTACGAATGTATTTTTACTAGATCATGTTGAAAACTGGACATAAAACATTGAAAGTTTCATCTTCTTGTTTCTGATCCAGTGACAGTTGAGTCTCTGCCTGCTGTTTGTGCTGACAGACACAAACCTGAACATCTGTCCACTTTCACTTCTGTTTTCTCCTCCGTCCAAGTCCAGCGCCGCAAAGCAGCCAGTCAGCAAAACACTGCTATTCCTGTCCATGCTGGGGTCATCACTATCACAGGGGGTATTAAAGTCTACTTAAAGAGTCCGAGCGCTTTAACGTGAGATTACATAAGTGGAGGTGACTGACAGGTGGATTAGCCAATCAGAGACACACGTGGTTCATCCGAATCAAAGCAAATATGGCGGCTTCTGAGGGAAAAAGAAAGAAAAAACTAGGACAGGACTGAAAAACACTGCAGATTTCTCCAGAATCACTGAGCGGAGCTAAACCCAGATGATTTTGTTTGTAAACTCTGGGTGACCAATGAGCTCCTTCGTTTCACATGCATCACTGAAATAAACAAATCTCATTGGTCGGCAGTGTTTGGTTTTGGCTGGAGATGCAACAGAGTGACCAGAGCGACCAAACCGATAAATAAATAAATCTGTATAAAAAAAAATAAGGAGAAATATCAGACTGGATTTGTCAGGCAGCTACTTTTTCTGCCTATTTTTTCTTTTCGTTAAAAATATTTTAATGTCCTATAATACACAAAATTGACTCTTTTGGGCTTTAAGTTGTTTTATAATGTTGTTAGCTCTTTAAAAACACTCTGTACCAGGAGTTTTGTTTTGTTTCATTCATACATATTTGAGTAATCCCTTATTATTTGTGTGTGTACATCGCCAAACCTCAAAATGGTCTGCTCCACCTTGTGATGTAACGATGTGGTAGTTTTCAAGAACCATTTTACCTTCTGTTTAGCGAAAATTGGCAACTCCAGGGCTGAAATTATGAATTATGATTCTAGTGAAGGTAATGGGAGCGCTTCCTGATTTATTTTAATTTTTTATTTCCTTCTTTTTTAAATATTTTTCTGATCTTTGATTTTTTTTCTTTTTTCTTTTTTTATTTTCTTCTTTGTTAATATTTTTCTGATGTTTAATTTTCTTCTTTTTTATTTTTATTTTTAAAATCTTTTTCAGATGTTTGATTTTCTTCTTTTTTATTTTCATTTTAGATTTTTTTTGGTGGAACGTAGTGGGGTTTTTTTTTGTTTGTTTGGGAGAGTTGAAGAGGAAAGAACATTATAACGCAGAATGAGAGAATAGTGCAAAATGGTACCTTTAAAGTGCAATCTCAGACAAACAGTGAAATGGGAAGTGTGGAGTACGTGTTTTGGAAAAGCGAAACAGGAAGATACTGATCACCGCTCTGGAGGAGGAGAGTGTTTGAGTTGGAGACTGAAGGAAAAATATAATTATCGTTTTAAACCAAGTGCCGTCATTAACTTCAGGTCACATCAAGTTCATATAATTCATAACAATTTTATTTTTAAAGACGGGGTATTATGCAAAATGTAGTTTCTACCACGTTATAATGTTGTTCCCTCAACAGAAACAGGCCTGTAGAGGTTTTGGGCGTCACTGTGCATGTTTAATTCCTCTCTCCTGGGCCCGACTCAAGCTCTTCTGATGTTTGCCTCAAACATTTATCCAACACTCAGCCCACGATCGTCGCTCATGCTCCCAAACGGCTTTTCTCCATAAATATACAAAAACATCCTGCAAAAAAATACACTACAACTTCACAAACCTGATGCGATAATATGGAAGATAATTTGTTCCATCAGATCTTGAATTTTAAACACTACTGAATTTCTCACTTTGAATTTTTTTAATCTGAAAAAAGATTGTTTAGAGTGTTTAGAAGAATTTTAAGTGTGCTTTTTCGATATATTTCAAATTCAAAATAAAAATGACACCTTTAAAATATTCACTGCATATTTCCAAGCCCTCAAATTCAACAGTTAAAATTCAGAGTGTGAAATTCGCAGTGAAAAGTTTTGCCGCAAAGATCCAAGATGTCAAGGCAGAAGCATCGATCCAGAGTGAGTGAGGAGGACAGAGGCTGTTTCCTATTGGCCGTTCTCATCTGGGGGCGGGGTTTGATGTTTGGATGAGACTAATTCTGACCAATCAGACGCTTCACTGCTCCATTTCCTGTTTGTTACTAAATTTGATCAGACACTTTGGATCGATTGCTTCTGCCTTGGCATCTTGGATCATTCCTGAGAATTTTTTACCATGAATTTTCAAATCTGAATTTTGACTGTTGAATTTGAGGACTCGAAAATATCTGTGCTGAAGGTGAAATTTTTATTTTGAATTTGAAAATGTACACGTAAAATTTCAGCAATTAAAATTCTGTATAGAAATAATTCAAATGTGTTACAGAAATTCAAAATGAGAAATTCAACGGCGTTCACAATTCAAAATCTGATCAAACAAATCATCATCCATACGATGAGCAGAACGCACGGATATTTTTAATGTATTTTTTTATACTGAAATGACAAATAAATTCTGATTCTCATTCTAAAATTCTGAAACAAAACACAACTCCAGGTTTGTTTTTGAGGAAGTAACGACATTATAACCTGTTTTGAAGCTATAAGAGTCAGTTTGGTGTAATATAAGAGCCTTAACTGTTCTCTCTTTCATTAGTAACAAAGAAAACACTAAAAAGACTCGTCCATCACCACTGCCCTGAGCCCCGGTCTGACCCGAGGTGGCGGTGCAGGTCGGACCAGAATCCTTTGCTTTGATTTACTGCAGCGTGGCATGTGAAGATGACTCGGGATCGGCCAATCAGAGCGCAGGGCTGAGGCTAAGCTAACAGTTGAGTTTCTGATGTAACGTTAGCCCTTGTAGTTTCTGTGTACCGGGGACGAGGCCTGGGCAAGTGGAGCGAGGGTTAAAACAAGAGAAGAAATAACAGTCGAAGTGAGAATGTAAAAAAAAAAAAAAAAGAGAAAAAAGATGCAATTTCTGGTAGGAATAAAAAAACTGCAAAAATGCATTAAAGGTCCTATATTAATGATAAGAAGAACTGTTATAATGCTGTTGTCTTCTTAAAACATACCTGGAGTTGTCT
>JACN01004575.1:0-15030 GCA_000787155.1 Scartelaos histophorus | reverse complement strand
GTGTGAGCCCGGTGTGAGCCCGGTGTGGGGACTCTGTAGCTCCAAAGTTCAAATTTAGAGCATAAAAATCACTGACCTAAAACTTAGAATGACTTAGGATCTTCAACAGACTAACTATATTACTATACTATTAGTTTCTGCTATGTGCATATTAAATAAATAAAATAATTATTTTTAAATGTAATGTCATGATTGCCTTTTTACTTGTCTATTGAAGTGAAGCTCTTTAGGTTTGTCTATAATCAATTATGCAAACTCTTATTTTTACTCTTATGGGTAACTTAACTATGAACTTTATTATACAGTATTATAAAGTTGCAGTTTCCTTTAGTAACAAGTATATTTTCTGATTTTACACACTGAATCAAATACTTCATCTGTACATCCTCAGTATTTAGTAAGATCATTTTAGACCACACATGATGATTAGTTTATGTAAAAGACTCCAGTTGTCACTCCTTAAAGTTGTCCCATCCTCTTATTTCGGAGAAGAGTGCGTCTCCAGGACAGGTCGTGTAGTTGACCATTTGTCTGTGGCCTTTGAGGGAGAAGTTGGAGACCAGTCGACCTCCATCCACGGCACACTTTACCAGCCGGTGACGTAGCAGATCCATGGAGTAGCGCGAGGGCAGGACGCCAGAGTAGTTCCCGATGAAAGACACTCCATACCCAATGCTGTTCTGACCTCTGGTGTGCGTCCCCACTATATTCCAGCCAGTGCCTTCGTACACATATCCATCTGAACCCACCACAAAACTGCAAAAATCAAACATAGATTATCAAGTGGGTACTACAAAAAGTCAAATATGCATAAATAAGTTGGGAGCAAGTACAGTGAGTTGCTTTTACAACCATCCTGCAGATACTAACTACCGTACTGTTTTAAAACTGTATTTATATTATTTTTAGCACCGATGAAATTTAAGAAATATATTAGTCCTGCATTATTTTACCTGGTTTCAAAGTGCCCAAAATAATGATTCATTTAAAATTCCATTAATAGGTATTTCTAGGACACTGTCGTATTTTTAAGTTCTCATTTATAATAAATGTCCATTGCTGTGTACTTTAACAAGATAATAAATGTTTTACCAGTCAAAATTACATTCTAACAAGGTTTATATTTATATATATTAGTATGTATATATTAGAATACAGTCGGAAATGTTGATTTTAACTGGTATACTATTTTGAGACAGTATATAATAAATACAGTCAGAAATCTCACATTTGTTCACACATTTTTTTCCTGAAGCTGCTTAAGCGATACACGTACCTGTATCCTATATCGCTCCAGCCGCGGTCCTCCTGATGGAAACGCTGCATGGACCTCATGTCCCGCGCACAATCAGAGAAGGTCAGACAGGGCGAGGAGGGAGTGTAGGTGTGATGGACAAACAGATGATTCAGAGGCAGGGACAGGGGGATCGGGGTCCCAGTGCGTGGCTTTGCTCCCCACTGGCACCGGGGTATAACCTGCGGGCAGTCTAAACAGAGAAAGAACAACAGGTAATGTAGAAATACAGTGCTTAAGCAAACCAACCTCCCACCCACTGCTCTTATTGATTGGCCCCAGTCATGCTCTCAGTGATTTATAACCACAGTGAAGAATGAACTCTCAGAAGCAGCATCAATGTCCTTTTATAGACAAAACTAAAAATACCAAGAAAAATTAATGGTTTTGTTTTTTTGCATTGTGTCTTATTGATACTTTGCAAGGATATCATGCTGGGGGTGCTCTACATGTGTCTCTATTGGCTCAGTGTTCAGTAGTTACTATGGTGACATAATGCACATATTAGCAAACAAAAAAAAGTTTAAAGTTTTTTCTAACTTGAGTAGCAGAGCGTATAACAGAGTAGTGCTTTCAGCCAGTTTCCCACCACCAGGAAATGTTGACGATATCAGCTGCAAAGTAACATTTACAAAGTTAAGTTGATCGTTAGTTGGATTAAGATTTTTTTTTTCCTGAGTGTAGCAAATTGACATTGCATTGAAACAGGTTCCTTACCCCAGTACTTGCGCACAAACTCTTGTAGCCCCTCAGTCACTGCTTGGCCAATCCCAGTGTCAAAGGCGATCCACTCAGTCCTCTCCAATTTCCACACCAACGCCAGAGTCTCCATCACCTCATTTTGAAGATCAAGAGGCTCCAAGATCAATCGCGATAACTGTCTTCTTTTTGGGCTTATTTGATCTGTCAAACCATCCAGACCCTGCCCCAGCCGTAGGTCAAAAATGTAGTATCCTTTCAAAATCTCACTCAGGGGTGGCAAAGCTTCAGATTTAGGCAGGTTGCTTAGATGTTTTCCAAGTACAAGCCCGTCCATCCCTCCACTTATGACAGCCTCTGTAGCTAAAGTAGGTGTGTGGTAGAGTTTGAAGACTTTTGGGTACTCTGCATTGTCCCAGCAACCATTTGGCCCCAAACGGTACACTGCAGGGAAATCTTGGAGGCTAAGGAAAGTCAAACCCAATGTTCTTCCAAGTGTAAGAGGAAATAGCCCTACAGGAGCAGTCCCTTCACTCCAGGCATTTAGTCCTGCTTCTATTCCAAGCATCAGTGGAGCCAGGGCCACAGTGGTGCCATCGGGAGCCAGGACTACCCCCCTCTCTTCTCCATTGTCGGTGACTATGTGATGGAGGGCCTTGTCAAAAAAACTGAAGGATGAGCTGTTGAGGATGGCAGTCTCTAGACCAGCAGAGTCAGTGAAAACATGGGAAGTGCCCAAGAAGTGAACGGTCATAGCATCGTCGTGACCAGCAATTCTGCGCAGAGCTCGCACCAAAGCCAGTGGGGGCAGGTTGGGGTTCGATTCTTCCACCTGCTGCACGGCCCGAATTAAACTGTCCATGTTACGCAAGTGGCCGACTGAAACAAGAGAGGTAAATTATAACAAGGCAACTGTGTGTTATTTACATCTAATATCGACTTATTGTTCAACATATGAATGCTGGAACAATATATATATTTTGGGGTCAGTATTATCATGTTTACTTTTTCTTTGTATTAATGGGATTTTTTTTTTTTTTTCTAAATTGTAAGCCATAAAAGGTTGAATTACTCACTTCTATAACTCATTACAGAGGCAACCTAAGAGCTAAAGTGTTTCATTCTGCTATTTATTTGTTGCAGCTCATGTTTTTTTTCACAGTCACATTGATTTAGAATAGTTCTTGTGGTTTCACACTGCTCTTGGGTTATTGTGTCAGTGGCATAATCTAGTTTCAATATTGTCGTTTCTTGTCTATACTTACTTCAGCAATATGTCGCACTTCAATATCTGTTTTAATCTGACAGGCTAACATCAGTCAAAGACCAAAACAAATTAAATGGAATTTTCAGACTCTGGGTTGTTTAATGGATAAAATATATGAGATGTTTCAGCTAACTATTATTACTAAAAAAGAGCACATAGCCTAGACACTATAGACCTGTACTGTCTTAGACAATTTTTGAAATCTATAGAGTGAAAGAAAGTGGAAGCTGAAGAAATGTTAGGTAATTGTTTATTAAATTAAATTAAATTAAATTATACTTAATGTTAAAACCTCTTAGGCTACTGAAGTTGTTTTTTTTTTGCTAACACTTACCTGCTGGTCTGCTGTGGACACTGAAATGGCCCAAAAAAGTCAGACTAAAAAACAACAGTCCCAGTGAAGTCTTAGTCATGATGAGATTGTAGCCTTCAACTTTACAGATTTTATGTTAAAGTTGCCCTGAGATTTCAAATGAAAGTATCTTAGTTATCATTAGCCTACGTGAAAGTTCGCTACTCTTTGTACACAAATATTGATTTTGACCTCAGTTAGTTGGTCAATTCTGTTAGCAAAACAAACTACTCCCATTTGTCAGTCAATGCCATAGACTATATATGGTCAATGCTCAAGAGACTGACTGAATTTTCCTTCCTACACAGTTTCATTCCAAAGAGTTATATACCAGTAAATAAGTTTGTTTTTTTTTTAATCGAATAACCTTGGCTTATATGAACACAAAATGATGTATGGCCTGTTGTACTTTACTTTAATCATTTAATTATTGTAATAATACAAGGAAATTCGTTTAGCATATTTTTAAAATTTTTATTCATAACTTAAAAAAAATTAATACTCTGGCTCATCGGTCATGTGACCTTATGTCATGTGACTGAGTGACGTTTCATGTGATACCCGGAAATAGACGAAACCACAGCAAAACAAAGTGTAAGTAAAATCCATGGTGAAATCTGTTTCTCACCCTAAGTAAGTAGGTAAGTAAAAATGTAATAGTGTATCAAACTTGTCTTAATCAACAACGTCGTTGCATGATTGCCTTTTGTTTTGTTTGTCATTAGTAAAAGATGGAGAGTCGCTTCACGAAAGGTAAATCAGCCATACTAGAGCGACCTCTCTCTCGACCCAAGACCGAGGTTAGCGTGTCCGCCTTCGGGTTACTTTTCTCGGAGGTGGTGCAGTACTGTCAGAGCCGAGTGTACTCAGTGACCGAGCTCCAGGCCAAGCTGTCCGAGATGGGACAGCGAGTGGGAGCCAGTCTGCTGGACGTGCTGGTGCTAAGGGAGAAGAATGGCAAGAGGGAGACCAAAGTATTAAATATACTGCTTTTTATCAAGGTAAATATTTTAGTACTATGTAGTTAAGATACAGTTTATACTGCTATAGAGGCTTTGCACCATCATGTGACTCCATAGCATCGGTAACTACGCCGCCATGACACCGGGCACGCTAGATCAAACATGGCGCTAAACAGAACGAGGGTGTTCCATCTCACCCCAAATATCTTAAAGCACTAGCCTCAGATGAGCGAAAAAACTACCTGGAAAAGCTAAAATCAATCTCTAATATCGCTCCGTGCAATGTGAGCACCAATTTCTACTCGGATTCGATAAAATCATGGCCAAATGTAGAATTTCCGGATATATCAAACTACTTGATCTTTGCGACCAGTAGCTACACCAAAGACCAAATCAAGGCTTATAAAAGTATACAACTTATATACGTATACAACTTTAGTGTTTCGGGCTTTTTCTCTAAATTTTCACAGCTCATACATTCTTCTTTGCCTCCTGTAATAGTGTCTTGATTTTCCATGATTTCCATATACAAAAGAGAGAGTTCTGTTTGTGTTTCTGTCCAAATCATCGTCACATTTACAGTCTAAGTTTCAGTAGAAACGGTGTTTTCCAACTCTCACAGAACCATGTCACTCGCCGTAGGACCCACGTTTTCTTTACGTCCGATTCTATGGAAGTTCGGCTCACAGAGTCTTGGATTCGTGTCATAGGATGATTTGGACAGAAACACAAACAGAGCTCTCTCTTTTTGAGATGGAAATCATGGAGAATCAAAACGCTACTACGGGAGGCAAAGGAGCATTTATGGGCTGTGAAAGTTTAGTTGAAAAACTCAAGTTTTATACTTTTTATACTTGTATAAGTTTTATGCTTTTATGAGCCTTGAACTGGTCTTTGGTGTTGCTACTGGTCGCAAAGATCAAGTAGTTTGATATATCCGGTAATTCTACTTCTGGGCATGATTTTATCGAATCCGAGTAGAAATTGGTGCTCACATTGTACGGAGCTATATTAGAGATTGATTTTAGCTTTTCCAGGTAGTTTTTTTCGCTCATCTGAGGCTAGAGATTTAAGATATTTGGGGAGAGATGGAACACGCTTGTTCTGTTTAGCGCCATGTTTGATCTAGCGTGCCCGGTGTCATGGCGGCGTAGTTACTGATGCTATGGAGTCACATGATGATGTAAAGCCTCTATAGTGATTATATTTTTTTTTAAAAAAACCTCCCACCTATTTACAGGTAAACGTCTGGAGATCATTATTTGGAAAAGAAGCAGACAAACTGGAGCAGGCCAATGATGATGACAAGACTTACTACATAATTGAGAAGGAACCTCTTGTAAACACTTATATCTCTGTACCCAAAGACAATAGCACCTTGAACTGTGCTGCCTTTACTGGAGGGATCATTGAGGCCATTCTCACCAATAGTGGCTTCCCCGCTAAAGTCACTGTCCACTGGCACAAGGGCACCACACTCATGATCAAGTTTGACGAGGCTGTCATCACCAGGGACAAAAGTCTGGAGGGCAGATAGAGACAAGTCAAAATGTACCAACTAAAAACAGGCTATTTTCTTGTGTCTCAGATCATTCCTCAGGTGAATTTAGGCTTTATTTATTTTTCTTTGGTAAATTACACAACAGTGTCCAAACATGTTTACTTGAAAAAGCAGTGAACAATAGTTCAAAACCTCACGTTTCATGGGAGCATCATCTGATTTTTATTTTACAAAGATTACAAAATACATGATTTGTTTACTGTCCGTGTTAAAGACATGATCTGTATGTCACTGTTAAATATGTTATATATGTGTGAAAAGATTTCTTAATCTGTTTTTGAAGTTGTTATAGTTTCAAGAATGGCAGCAATGGAAATCTGGTGCTGAGATTAATTTGCTGTTGATTATTTAAAGTTTGTCCAGTAATGTGCTTCTTGGTTTGTTTTTTTTGTTTTTTGTTTTTTTTTGGGCTTTTTTTGTATTCACATTCTGACTCTAACTGTCATTATTTAGACATTCATGTTTTTCATTATTCAAAGAAATCATTTTATCTATTTATTATAGTCATGTACTAGACTGAAAAACACAAAACAATAAATTATTATTAAATATATAACATGCAATTTTCAGATGTGTCACGCGTGGTTGCACACAGGATGTAGATTCAGAGGATTTTGGTGAAGTGAAGTCAGATGACTGGTATTTTGCTGAAGGCACAGCTCTGCGGTCACGTGGTGTGGGTCACATGACCTCAGAGGAAGACCAGACAGTTCAGGCTCTGCGCTGATCGGCATCCGCGGCTCTCAAGAAGAAGTCCGTTCTTCGACTACACTGCTCTATTTATTACTTATTTATTGTGTTTTAAGAAGTATCACAATGGCATCAGAGGGTCAGCAGCACCCTTCGGGTATGTACTGATAATCTGAGGCTGAATCTCTTTTCTAACACTTGTTTTCACTCTCTGATAACTCCGTTAGTTCACGACTTGTTTACAAAGATAAGGCAGATATGTCTTTTGTTTTTCAAGAGACGAGACGAGACACTATTTTTCATGTTCCCTCTGGGAGAGTTCAGAGATGTATTTGCCTTAAATTGTGGGTTACAAATTTGTTTGGTCAGTTTGATTTAGTTAAATGCAGCACAAAGGCATCTCCAGCTGTAGTTACACTGTGAGATCGTCTTTATTATTCTAAACAAGAGCTTTATCTGGGCTGAGTCACATTTACCATAGTCTAACGCAAACAAATTACAAACAAATGCAACTCTGCATTTTGCACTTTGGTTTTAAGGGGTAGCTCCTCTTTTATTTTCTTGTCCTGTTTGATCCTTTTCGCTATGAAAACCTTCTCTAATTTTATTGGGTCAGCACTTTAAAAATCCCTGATTTTTGTCAAGCATTGAGTGTTCAGTATTAAGCTGTATTAAATGTTTCTACGTAGGTTTTGTGAGCATCCAAATCACTAATTACATTACCACCTGTATATTTTAACATCTATTTAGGTGTAGCACAAATGTTAAGTCACCCCAACCATCTGCCTCCTTGTCTGAAATTATGTCCAAATTCATTTCTCTATAGATTTTATACAATGAGAAGCTTTCCAAATAAGCAGCTTTACATTGCTGTTCATGTTCGCATTCAAGACATTCCCTTTAGTGTTGTGTGACATTGTTTTTAATTCACTTGTGGGTGGCCCTAGACTGCTAGACCCGATCCCAGAGCTGATAAAGAAGTGTTGACGGATTTTTGTTACAGTTGGTGCA
Organism: Scartelaos histophorus; assembly: GCA_000787155.1. Taxonomy (NCBI): domain Eukaryota; kingdom Metazoa; phylum Chordata; class Actinopteri; order Gobiiformes; family Gobiidae; genus Scartelaos; species Scartelaos histophorus. Next base: position 7,194 of record JACN01004575.1, on the reverse strand, counting down.
AGTGACAGACATGTAGACTTTTTGGTCTCTATTAGCTTGAACTTTGAAGGGGGACATGGACTGGAAGAGCCTGATTGTTTTGAAGATTAGATGAGCTGCTCCTGTCTAAAAGTGTCATGTGTAGTATCCTGGTCCCTGGCCACTGTCCTGCACCCAGATTTGTCTGTCAGATTACTGTCTGCAGTGACACATACTATGATCAAAGATAGCTATGCTCAGTTTAAAAAATGTTATCGTGATGAAATGTTAAGTGGGCTGTGGCCGCAGTTTTTGAGTCATGCAGATCTTCAAACAGTATTTGCAAATTTGTCTGTATGTTGACAAAAAATAATATTAACGAAGATAATGCAGAAATCCTATAGAAATGAACAAAAACATGCTTAAATGTCAGTGATATTTGGAAGGATACAAATTGCTAGATCTCTTTATTCATTTATATTCTAGATGTAATACATACAATATGAATAACTCAGTCGTAATTCAGCATTTATCAACTATCTTGCATGTGTAACCCTAAATATGGATTGTGTAGGTGTGCAATAATTGCCTTTTCTCTTTAATTTTTCTCCCTTTAAAAATAAAAATAAAAATATTAGTTTCGTTTCATTTGAAATTTCTTTTGACAAGTCACTGAAAGATGAATAGTGAACCTACTGACCCACTAAATGAAGTCAGAAGCAGGTGTAAATAGCATGTGATTTCTAATAAGCCTCATTAGCCTGTTACAGACTGACCGAGCCAAAGTGACATTCAATTTCTCCCCTTTTGTGGCACCTGTTTGTTCTGTTTTTGGTTTATACGTTAAATTTACTTCCTCATTTTTGATTTGTGGTCAGAATAACTCAAAATAATCTTTACTCGGAGAAACTTAGAAAAGGAAATTAGGCTTTTCAGTTCCACTTATATTTTCTGTGCCTCTTTCAAGCTCAATGAACCATACCCATAATTACTTGGAGCCACTGTGGGTTTCTTGCCAATGGTTGTTAAAAGAGCAACAGTAACAAAATGAACAACATTAAAGGGCCTGTATTATGCTATTTTCTGATCTATGTTATAATGTTGTTTCCTCATTGAAAACAGATCTGGGATTGTGTTTTGTTTCATCCACATTTTAACACACAAACCCTGCCTATTTAGGAGTTCTTCTCTCAAACCAGAAAACAATGTGTTCCACTTTGTGATGTCATGTGGCAAACTCCACACATCTCACCTGGAAACATTTGGGTGATTTCAGCCCTGGAAATATCAATCTCTACTGAACAAAAGGCACCTGTTAACTTGAAAACTACAGCTGACATCACAAGGTGGAACAGAGCATTTGAGCTTTAGAGATGTAGACAGACTAATAATAAAGGGTTACTCAAACGTGTGTGGAAGAAACAAAATACAGCTCTTAATATGTTTTTAATCAGGAAACAACATTTACATGGTTTAAAAGAGTCAAGTTTGCTTAATATAGGACCTTGTATTTTAGCTGTTGTGCATGAAGCTGACATTCAGATGATATTATGGTAATTTGCATTTACTATTGTATTGTATAATAACAGAAATACAAAATAGAAAAAAAATCATTAAAAAAATAAAGAAATTCAGCACAATATGAGAAAATATTGACATTTTTTAGCTTCATACCAAACATTTTCAAACCTAACCTGGAATTTCCTTCATAAGCTGTTAAAGCGCTAAAGGGGAGAGCGTCAGAGTGATGTGATTGTGACAAAGGTGTTGGACTGAGGTGAAAGTGTTGGCAGAGCCCGTTTAAGTTTATGCTGCGGCTGCTGACAGGGACTTCTGCTGGGGTTTGGCAATTGTATGTTGCTGGGACTAGACGTGGCATCAGCACTTTTGAAGCTTTACCAATCGATTTTGCTTGTTTGCATTTTTTTAGATACATGACTACATCGAGAATTGTGATTCGAATGGTCATAAGCAAATATAAGCAAACATAAGCAAATAAATGAATAGATTTAACTCTGTGATAAATGAATCACAAAGTTAATATAATGTCTCGTGTTGGACCAGGACTTGTTTTCAGTTTCCAGGATCAGTTGTTCAGGCAAATTATGAAAAATACACATGCTTCTTGTATTGGCAGTAGAAGTGTATTTGTTAAATTCTGAATGTTTTCACACCATTACTGTAAAATGTGTGGGAAATTCTTAATCTACATTTACCATAACTGTTTGGATATCAACTTCCCCTTTATGAGCACAATTTTGAGCTGCACAAAAAAATCAGCTTCTTCAAACTGCTCTTTGAACACACTGGATTGTCCATGTTGATTTATGATTATATACAACATCTTATATCTTAAAAAAAAACCACTTTGACTTGAAAATTCTTTGTTTTCTTGAAAATTCATTGAAATCCTCGCCACGTTAATAGAGATAAGATAAGAAATGCGAGTTCCTTTTTAATGCTTATGTTTTTCTTTGTGTTTCAGAACAAGAAGGCCTCTCCTGCCCTGTCACGTACTATGGCTCTACAGACAGCAGTGGAGAACACAACACCCATCAAACGCACAGTAACCCAAATGGACATAACCACACGCACCACCAGCTCCCGCCCCACTCTGCAGGGCACTGGGTCGGGGCTGACCACAAAGAGGAGGCTCTTCGGAGGAAACTAAAGTACTTTTTCATGAGTCCCTGTGATAAATTCCACGCTAAGGGCCGCAAGCCTTATAAACTGATACTACAACTTCTCAAAATTGGCATTGTCACTGCACAGGTAAATTAAACTCAGACTAAGACAGTGCAATTAAAGTGCCTATGACTAGTTGGACTGATCATTTCAAGGTACACAGGGATTATTATTTGACAAATAAAAAAAAAATTAAATATTGTTTGTCATCCATATAGAACTGTAATTTTCAAACAATTTTTATTTTTTTCTTTGCAAATTGCTTCTTGATTGGTGTAAAACTATAATTTATATTTACAAGTATTATTCTACCAAATTAAGTCAGAATTAAACAATCATTAGAACTTGTCATACGCACTTTAATTAAGTTTCAGTTGTTTTTTTAACATAACTGGTTGATACCTGATGTAATTTTTGAAAGAACCATATATTTTATACTGATTAACACTGAATCAACACAAGACTGAGTACAGAAGATGAGTAGGTAACATGAGTGAGAATGTTTTGCACCAAAAACATGTTAATTAAAAGCATAATAACAGTTTTGTAAATATTATGATTGTAGTGCAACACTTTATTTAGATTATGCTTAATATCAATGGGTAAACACTCCCACTCTGATTGAAACTTTTTAAACAAATCTTAGCCTCAGACATTTCTCTCTGTGATTAGTTTATTGTTAAAATTACTTCTCTTGGTTTCTATCATATAAATAATTATATGATAGAAATGAACCGTCACTATTCCCGTTAAATGAGGGGTCCACACAGTCAATTCTCAGAATATTGTCAGTAAAAACATGTGTTTGGAGCAGACTTCAGAAGAAATTGGACTAATGGAGGAAAATAGCAATGATTACAAGTGTTATTTTATTTATATTCGGAACATAAATATCAAAAAGAAAATTGTGATAGAATAATACGAGGAACACGTTTTGTCACAGTGGCTAACCCTAACTCAGACTATATATGCAATAAAAATCACTTCCTCTATGATAAATGTTGGTGAATTCCAGTGCTGAAACACCAAGCTGCAAAAACACCAGGCTGCCGCAACTATTGTAAAAATAGCCAACCATGTGATAAGTCACCTGTTAAAGATGAGTGAAGGTGAAATATCTACATTTCACTTTAAACTTTAAACTTTAACTTGACTGTTGTCACGTAAATGAAAGTGGAAGTGAAATAGCTTAATATAGTATAGAAAAATGTTGCTAAAATGGACCATGTATTATTATTATTTTTTTTGTACATGCAGTTGGTGCTGTTTGGCCTTAGTAACCAGGTGGTGGTGACGTTTAAAGAGGAAAACACAATGACATTCAAACACCTATTTCTCAAAGACTACGATGAGTCCACAGATGACGCTTTTGCAGTCTACACTCAAAATGATGTCTATGACCACATGTTCTACGCTGTGGACCAGGTTTGCCTATCTATTTATACTTTGCATTGACAGTGTGCTGGGGATAGGTATCATGGTGACATAATGAACACATACACAGACAACAAAGTTTTAAGATAGGGTGACCAGACATTAATATTTTTTGGGGCAGTCCCAGTTTTGAGGCTTATGTATTTATTTGCCCAAAACCATTGATTTGACCCGGTTTTATTCAAGAAATGTCCCAGGTGTCACTGTTTTTAACCAACTTGATACCTGCCAAGAGTAAAGAGAGGCATAAATTGTAATTTTTTTAGGTAAAATACAAAATAACGTACATAAAAATGACCAAAACACAAAGAAAATGTGACTATAGTGACACATGTTAGTCATGAATGAATCGAGGGGGGGCAAAGCAATTTACGGTAAATAACTCATTTTCAGGAGCATGTGATGAATACGATCATTCATGGTCCTGTTTAGGTGTTTGATTTTCAATAAAAACATGTGAGAGTGACTAAAAATGAAAAACTGTTGGCTTATGTTAGATATCTTGTCTATCTGAACCAATAATGCTCAGATTAAGTCTAACTGAAGTAACAGAGCTTCTAACAGAGTAGTGCTTTCAGTTAGCTTCACACAATCAGGGAATATTCAGCCGCAAATCACAAGTGCATTGTTGGAGTACTTGTGTATTTAACTGTTTGTCTGTCTTTTATACAGTACCTAGCCTTACCTGAGACCACAATAGGACGCTATGCCTATGTGTACGGTGTGGGTGTGAATGGCACTGCCCTGTCCCTGTGCCAGCAGTACTACAGGAAAGGACATATTGATCCCACCAATGACACTTTCGATATAGATCCTCACATCCTCACAGGTAAATGTAGAATGTAATGTGCTATTTTATATGACTAGGGAATCCTAACACGCTAGCACACTACAGAAGCTGAATTTACTAGTACTTTCTATGGGGCAGGGCAATGTAATGTAGACATGAGCGGGATCCTGTTATTTTTCTTTTTTTAATATGGTATTTTTTGTAAGATTTCCAAGTACATTCTGACTTTTTGGTTGGGGCTCTGTTAGCTGTTTGTTTCTGTGGATATGTCATTTCCCACAGTATGACATTAAACAGCTCTATTTTACATTTATTCAATTACAGGTGGTTTTATAGCTCAAAAATACCTAGAGAAACAGGCATTCTGACTGTGAGCGGGGGCTATAATATTTCCATGGAAAAAATAATTTGATGGACCCTCCACCAGAAAAGTTGCACCTTTAATGCTCAAAGGAAATCATGATATGGTCTAAACTGTCACTTTATCGTAGCTGGCTACTTTTGTTTGATTTGTGGAGTTGGATGTGTGTCCAATGTGTCTCTGTTTAATGAGTCCACTGCATAAAGAATAATAGAGTAAACACTTAAAAAAGAGGGATGGGCTGTTTTGTCAATATTGCCCACCCCTCTATTCTAACACACTTGTATACTGAATCTGTTATGCACTTTATATTGTATCTGTGATTGTTCAGAATGTGTTGGAGTCAACCCTTTGTCAGTCCCTTCAGTTCCTCTCACCAATACCTACAGGAACTTCACTCTTAAATTCCACAAGTAAGCACTTTTTCTGCTTTGTCATACATCTGTCTGCCTTATAATGACTTTTGTTTTGTACAAAATGTTTTTTTTTCTCTGTATCTTGAACTCTCTCTTGTCTACAGGCTCATTAATGTCACTATCCAGTTCCAACTAAAAGCAATCAATGTCCAGACTATCATCAACAATGAGATCCCAGACTGTTATACATTTTCAATTACTGTGAGGCAAGATTTGTTGTGAAATTACTTTGATTTTTTTTTTTTTTTTCTTTTTTTTTTTTTTTTTTTTTTTTTTTTTTTTTACATCATCTGACCCCACAGAATAATAGATTAAAGTGTGAATCCTCTTTGCTCTTGGCTTGGTTTTCTAAACTCTTCATAACATTTGATTTGTGCTAATATTTTTTTGTCTTTTACCCTAACCTGCAGATAGTCCTAGACAACAAAGCTCACAGCGGCAAAGTGAAGATCTGGTTAGAAAATGACGCCTCTATAAAAGAGTGTAAGGATCCGAGCGTCTCAGGGCAAGGTAGGTTATTTGTCATTACAGGGTTACATTAGTTTAAATCTCTGACAGCACTGGATGACTGTGTGGATCTGTTGTTTACAGCTGAAAACTACACTCGTATGGCGTTTGATGTCATTGTGGCTGTGGTGTGTCTCCTGTCACTGGTTCTGTGTGGACGCTCCATACTCAGAGGGATTATGCTGCAGCAAGTATGAACCACATTATGGACAAACATCGGACAATTCTATGCTTTTTAGTTCTGTTTTTTTTTCTTTGCTATGGATAACTTTTCGTATTGGCATCATTCAGGAGTTTGTCCAGTTTTTCAAAGAGTGTATGGATCGTAAGGTGTGCTGGTCAGACCGGCTGGAGTTCATTAACACCTGGTACATTGTCCTCATCATCAGTGACATATTCACCCTCATTGGCACTTTTATCAAAATTGGAATAGAGTCAAAGGTAAGTGCAACCTTAATATTTAAATATGTCTTTTTATTTCATTACAACTAAAATAATTTAGAATTTCCTCTTGGCAGAACTTCTCCTCCTATGACCTCTGTGGGATACTGCTGGGAACCTCTACACTTCTTGTGTGGGTTGGAGTCATTCGTTATCTGACCTTCTTCCAAAAGTACAATGTAAGAATTTCTATTACAGTTCTATTCATTTGAATTGCCAAACCACAGTGTCTGCACTGACAGTTAAACTGAGAAAAATTGCTTTAATGTTAAAATGTTGTCCCTCTTGTGTATGCCAGAGGTACACTAATGTGTGTTTATGGGTTAACATATGATCAGTAAAAATTTGTCAACCACAAACATTAGCACAGTTTGTCAGTCACAACATTCATTGCTGCAATTACTGAGCTTTTTCTTTGAAATCATTGAGGAACCTGTATTTCCTGCAAATTTCACATCAAGATTTCTCAAAAATGAGTTGGAGTTGAGCCATAAAACTTTGTCACCAGATAAAACAGGTGTTATGTCAATTTTGAGAAAATATGAAAATATTTAGAAATACAAAATATGTAGTTACTGCGGTTTTACGTAGTACGTACACAC
>KN503746.1:4439-17236 GCA_000787155.1 Scartelaos histophorus | reverse complement strand
AAATAAATTAAATAAATATAAATAGATTAATAATAAATTCTGATTCATAATTCATCTGATACTGTTGCAATATTATAGACATATTGATGGTTTGTAGCAGATATCATCAATATTCCCTAGGGAAAAGGCACTACTCTGTTAGGAGCTCTGTTAGATTTTAATTTGTGCTTTATTTTAACACAGTCTGACCATAAAGAGCTGACATAGTTGGAGCTACAACAGGTGAGCTGGTTTCTGCTGATAAACAAGTCTTTTACACATAAAATAGCACAGGCTACTGGGGTTTGTTTGTTTGTTTGTTTTTGTAAGTTTTTTTGTATTTTTGTGTTTTTAGACGATCTTAAAACATGCTGGCAGTGTTTGCTAATGTGTGCATTGTGTCTCCATAAATGCTGAACACTCAACCATAGAAATACATGCAGAGCGCCCCCATTGTGATGTCACTGCAAAGTGCAAACCACAACCACTTGTTTTGCAAAGCTTAATTAAGTTTTACCACTGCAGAACAACTAGAGCCCTGCCTTTTCACATGGGCTTGTACAAAATAATTGTACATCTGTTCTCTACATATAATTACTTGCTCATGGCACTTGAATGTGAGTGATCCATTTATAACTGGTCTCATACAGTATGAAACCATGACAACTACTTTCTCTTCTCTCCGTTTGCCCCTATAGTTTGTGCAAAAAAAAAAAAAAAAATCTTCCTTCTTTTAAACCTTCTTTTAAATGAGACATTATGCAAAATTGACTTTTATGAGCTTTAACCAATGTAGCATTGGTTAAATGTGGCTTGTGTGCTCAGAAATGTTCATCTACCCCATATCTCAGTATTATGTTGCCATTATATTAATTTTTTTTTGTAGCCATGTTAAATAATGTGATTGCAAATTCGCTGCTGTGAAATAGTATATGAAGAGGAGGGATTCACAGTTCTTCAGGACATTTTTAGACATTATTGTTTAAAGAACTACATGTTGAATAGTGTCCTTATAGTTTAATATACCATAAAAAGAATAATATATTTTTTAAATACATCAACTCCATTTGCATAGGGGTCTTTCACAGCTGGTTCTCTGGCACTTACTACTCTCCCCCACTGTGCCCCTCTGTCTGGGACCAGTGCAACAAAATATCACACAGCAGGAGACAGGGGCTGCCAGGCTTTCCCAAAGACTCAACAAACTACACTCTTCTGAAGTACAGAAGAATATTTAACACCAGCCTGCTCACTTTCATTTGTGTTATCAAAGAATAGAACCTAAAGCCAGGCTTAAGGCAATGACTTTTACCAGAAATGCATTGCAGTAGCAGAACACTTTTGAAGCTTATATGTGATTATTCTATTTTTTGCTTGAAAACTGTTGAAATGTGTGTGGAAAACCAGGCAGATATGATTGACAGTCGGTAATCTCAAGTTAATGTGTAAGAGAAGACCCAAGACCCAGGTTTAGTGTGGAGCCAGTAAGTAACTTAAAACTACGAGACAAAAATCTACTGAAAATACCTGTTTTCAGGTCAGATGTTCTCAATTATCCAATTTTTAAAACTTTCATTCAGGAAGATTCCATCCGGCAATATCTTGCATGTTAAAAATAGCACATTTGTGTCCCTGTGAAAATCAGTCTTGTATTTGTGTGTGTGTGTGTGTGTGTGTGTGTGTGTGTTTGTTTTACATTTTCCATCAGAACTACATTTGTTTCAAAGACTGTTTGTATAAATGTACATAGCCAGCACAGCTTTCAGCTTCATCGTCTTTGCTTCTAATTCATTTTCTATTGAAAAACCAACATTGCCCCTGTGTGTAACTGCTGCTGTCAGACTCATTATTTTGGTCTTAAAATGTTTGTATTAACCCGCTCTACATACTGGGCTTTTTATTTTGCTGTTTTGTACATAATTCATAATATGAACATTAATAACAGAAGAGTGACTCTGTCACTGATGCTGAGGTTAAGCATAAGCAGGGCGTTTGGGGCGTTTGGGGCGCTTGGGGCGTTTGGGGCGTTTGGGGAGTTTGGGGCGTTTGGGGCGTTTGGGGCGTTACTTCATCAGTCGTGAAACTGACTGATGGTTTGGGTCCTACTAGACTCACAAATATGGAACTCAGTTGAATTAATCAAAAGTAGATTTCAACATCCAATAATAAAAAGGAACTCTAAAAACATTTGTGCTTTCTCCCACACCTATAAATTCCTAAAATCATTTTGATATACACACATTTTGATACTTTCAGGACTAAATCATGTATCACAGTCTAACATCTGGTGTTCAGATTGAGGTCTGAACTACTAAACGCAGCATTAGAAAAGTGTTTTTAAATATACATTAGAATAAACACTTTGCCCATTACCTAGCTTGACTTCAGTAAGATCCTATTTTTAAAGCTAAAATGTGGCTTTAAGTGCCCTCTTTTCCTCATAAGTCAGAAACGCCGGGGGGCAGAGTCATACATGAGTGGGCAGAGTGGCCTAAAAAAGGCAGGAGGGCTTATGGTGTCCCCTGTCCTAAAGATGTCCCAGCAGATGCTGTGGTTCTGAGTTTTTTGTGAGGGAGAGGAGAGGGAAAAGACAGAAACCTACCTGAATCAAATCTCTTTTGTTTTTGCATCACTGTTCTTTCAGTAGTATAACCCAATGGGCTATTATCCAGCTTCCTCTTCAGGATTTAATTGTACACAAATCACAGCTAATCATAGGCTCTCAAAATCAATTCAATACAAGAAGACATCCCCTCCTGTGTCTATTCTGTTTTTTAACCTCAAATCTTAAACCAAAACAAGAGGAAACAATATCTGTCACTGTGACTGACAGTGCAACCCTCAAAGCACAACGCGGCATGAAAGATACAGCAACAATTCTTCATTTTTATCCCTTTGGTGGCGAAAAGAAGGGCTTTTTGTGTGGAGCGATGGGTGGTACTAACGCTGAACAAAGTGAAAAGAATCAAAGCAGCGTTGTGGTGGATTTAGGCGCACTCAAATGAGTGATTTATGCAAATGCAGGCGACAGATCGCGTTTCTGAGTCTGAGCGAATTAACAATTAGCTGATTGGGCTGAAGCTTCAAAAAGGGCTGTCAGTCAGGAGATAAGGGAGCAGTGGGGACCAGGCACACACAGACAGAGGGTCAGAAACTGTGCAGAGTTTCATCTCTCATACAATAATAACATCAACGTATTCAATATATATATAATGTAATAAAATATAATATTTCAACAATTTTACACCTGTTTTACCAATTTTAATACAGTTCCTTTACTCCCTAAGAAATAATAAAGAGCAAAATATAGGGTCACCAGACATCTTTTTTCGTAAATGTCCTATTTTTGGGACCCCAAAAAATGTTACTCCTTAGTTTTGGTGACAAATCCGAGTCAGTAATCATGGATTTACATACATAAGATTTCATCATACTCCCTTGGATATCACCAGTGCTACAGCAGTGTGCGTGTTTAAGTCATAGACCATATATATTGGATATATATGGTCATAAATGGACATAGCTAAGGCTCTAGCCACCACGTGCCCTATAGGAAGTGCACCAGGAGGCTTCCGGCTCCTTCTGACCCTGACTCCCATTGACTTACATTGTCATATTGTCTCCCCCTCCCTCTGTAACTGCGGCTGCGAGGCTCGTCATTTTGGTCTTGAAATGTTTGTATGAACCTGCTCTACATGATCCTGGTTTTTTTTGTTAGTTTTTTTTTTTTTTGCTATTTTGTCCGTCAAAAAAATCCAATTCATAATTTACAGACTGGCTCCAAGTTCGCTCCTTAGGTTTGGTTATGTGTACAGTACGGCATTTAACTTAAAACTTTAATCCTACCTTGAAAACACCAACCATTCTTACTGTGGCCACTTCTCCACAGACATGACAGGAAAGTTGAGCAGTGCATCTTTAACATGCTGAATAAAAATGTTCAGAGTTCTTTCTCTGTATTCCCGTAGAGCAAGAACCAAGAAAATCCCCCAGTGTAGTTGATGACATTAAAACATTAAATGGTTGATTTTGAGGACATTTTTTCCTGACCTTTATCTTGGCTAATGCCTCCAGCAGCAGCTAAGATGATATTATGTCAAAACAAACAGTGATCGAATAAATGCAACGCAACACTGCCCTTCCAGATGTAATCACATTACTCTTTAGCTGACTTAGATCGCTGTTGTTTTTAGATATAAGAACAAAACAGCACCTTGACAACATAATCTCAGGTTGTCTGCATATGTTTGGAGCGCTGGGGTAAAATCAGGTGAAGGTGGCGCACGTGACGATGTAAGTGCAAGGGAAGGAGAAAGCAGCTCTGTAGTTGAGAATTTCTATAATTACACACACACACACACACACACGCGCACACACACACGCAAACGCACACACACACTCTGGCTCTCCCATGGTCTCCCCCTCCTAGAGCCTAATGAAGGGAGAGAAGTAGTGGGTGAGCAGCAGCCACGACATGCCTGTGTGCTCTGGGTCTGCCCTCCTGTGCAACATGCAGCTAACTCAACGCACACATTATGAATAACACACAGCACCATCCAGACTCAGGTCATACCATCTGTCTGTCTAGACTTGTACTTCTCCACATTCTCTCTCCAACCAGTTGACGAAACAGGCAGTAACTGTGTGTTGGGAACTGGCAATGGTGGGAATGCTAAAGCAAAGCATCACAGGCAATTATAGACAGAGGAATTAAGGAGAAATAAGGTTGTCTGAAAACACCTGTTGGGTACAGCTCTGTCAGCTCAACAACTGTTTGGGCACAACAACATCAACAAAATAACACCAAATTAATATGATGGTAGATGGTATAAATGAAGTATTTATCTATCTATCTGGTCCGTTACAATATACATATTCAGTGGCAAGTTTTTACTCTAAAACACTGTTTTGTTGCAGCAGCGATGCCGTAAAAACCTTAACAAATCTTTAAAGGCCTTTTATAAAATGGTCAAGTAAGAAAAAACATTGCTCATACTCAGTGTTTTTGTCTTGTCTCCACTTTGTTTCTATGAGCTCTCCACGTTCTGTTCTTTGTTTAAGTTGTGTGTTGTGAATGTCTGTCGTTTAATAGCTGTATATGTAATATGATTGTAAATTGTTTAAACTTGTCCAGGGAATAAGGGTGAAAGCAAACCTTGTGGCTAAATCTGGTGCATTTACAGAAATGTTAATTAATGTACAATGTCAAATAAATAAATAAATAAATAAATAAATCAGAAGCCTCATAAACCATAGACGGTGGTGTTAGGTGTCTCGGCCTGAGAAGCGTTTTCTCCTGGGAGAATTAAGTGTGCAGAGGATGGCACAAGACCAAGTCCTAGACCCCAGTCCTGTCCCGAGGGGCTGCACAGTAAGACGAGTGCTTCCTTTACTGTTATTGGCTGCTGATGTTTACCTGAACTCAGTGCATCTGCTCCAGGCTGATGTGCAGTGAGTCCCGTACAAAGTTATTTATGCTGCTGTTTCATGAGTTCTAACCCCAAAATTGAGCTTAAACATTCATGACATTGATGATATGTTAATCTGACCAATTTTGGTTTGTTTGCTGGTGTGAACACGAACCACATTGGAGTCTATATGCAACATAATAGCTATTGCCTCGTGCAAACCAAATAATCAAACTGGTGGTGTGAAAGCCCTAAAATGAACTAAAATTATATCAGAAAAAACTGCATCTAAAATTGTCAGAAATATTATCTCTAGTTCTCATAATTAATTTGTGACCTCAGTAATCATGATTATTGATTAACCAAATAATTGATAATCAATTGTAGCCAACTGCATCACTGTAATGATTATTAGTAATATTAATATTAAATTTAACACTTCCATTCTAATAATAATAATAATAATAATACTATAGATTGTACTGGCGTATTTGGATGTAGCAGTGTCCCTAAAAGGAAATGTGCTCTGGTCTACAAGGTTCACCGAGTGGATCATTATCTTAGTGAAGTCACAGTGGGGTTATTATGAGCACACACAGACAGACAGAAGGACAGACACTCAGCATGGCCCTCCTCATTAACCATCACAGACCCTCTCTCTCTGTGGGAGTGTAATGAAACAGAGCACATGACCCACCCGCCTTTGATGTAGTCCAAGAAGGTCACCTCCATGTCCACTAGGAAGGACAGCAGCGTCACCTGGAGCAACACATAAGAGTCTGTTTGTCAAATAACATTACATGAAATCTGTGTGCATTTTAGCTATTTTGTGCCTAGCAGCTATTCATTAAAAGTAATAAACACCAGACAACATTTATATGGTCTAAACACTATAAAATCCCCTATGAATGCAGCATTTCATTTTATGAGTAGCCAGAGGATATTAAAGGTGGACTATGTAACTTTCCATTTGTTACTGTTTTGGCTGCAAAGTGTGGCTTTAAAGCTATGATGCATATATACAATAACAGTGTTTTGTTGCTAAAATATACTGTGCATGCATCCTAACCAGCAGATCAATAACATCTCTATGGAGACGAAGCAGGTGGCAGATCCTCCATCAGAAAGTGACATAGTGCACCTTTTGAGTGGTTTCTTTTCATGCCAGATATTGTTTTGAGACAACCACATGCTGGAGTGATTTCATACAATGTAAAGGTCCTGTATTACACAAAATGTATTGTTCTGAGCTTTAAGCAACGCTAAAATGCTGTTACCTCATCAAAAACATCCCTGGAGCTATGTTTAGTTTGTCTGTATCTCCTCAAATTGCTGTTTCTCCTTTTGATGTCATGTAGTGGTAGTTTTCAAGTTAACAGCTACATTTTCCCTTTAGTTCAGTAGAGATCGGTAATTTTAGGGTTGAAACAATCCCAATGATTTTAGTGAAGGTGTATGGATTTTAAAAAAAACAGCAGAGCACTTTTTGGATTACCACATGACACCACAAAGTCTTCTGAAAAAGGTCAAATTTTGTGCTGTTTTTGACAATCATAACCAAGACCATCAAATAAACAAAAATTATTCTAGCCAACTTTGAAAAACAATATGAACTTTGAGTAAGAAAGTTTAAGTGCTTATTCACCGTTCCAGAGTTGAGGTATTTTTTCTTCTTTCCTTTCTTCTTTGGATTTACCACCTACAAAAAAAAAGAGCAGTCATTTGTACCTTTCTGCATTGGCATTCAAACAGCATATTGAAATGTTCCTCCTGGTATTTAAAATGCAGACAGGTAAAATGGGTATTAGATCAATTTTTATGCAAATTTGGATTCAGACATGCTTCAGCGCACACAGGAGCAGAACAATGTGTCGACCATTACACAAAAACAATGAGGTCATCTGTTGTCTTGTCTCTAGATTAAATAACATGATATGCAAATGGCCACCAGGGGAGCTCTGTTAAGGTTAGGAAATTTCATGCAAATTTGTCATGTCAGGGGTGCAACTTACTAACATAACGAACTTTATATATTTATTTATTTATCTATTTTTTGTCAAATCAAGTCGAAAGGTTTTATTGACATTATTCAAATACATTTTAAAGATGCATTGTGTAACATTTCTGGTGGAAGGTCTGTCAAATGCTTTTCTCCATGGATGACCAGACCAAGGTACAGGTTTTAATTTCTAGGTATTTAAAAAAAAAAACACCTGTAGTTGTAGAATAAGGTAGAGCTGTTTAATGTCATACAGGCAGTGCAATGACATATACAAAAAGTTACACAGTGCACCTTTAAACCAGATTAAGGTCAAAATATGCTGACTGAAAACTTATATAGACCTATATAGACAATATGTATTATTCTTTTATTGTTAAAAATCACAAACCGATCATTGTTTTGTGTCATTTCATTTTAATGCCTCTATCTGTGTGATTAAAATATCTTTTGGCACATGTTTTAGAATATGTAGAGTCCAGATAATGATTAGTAAAATAGTCAATAATTATTAAATTATACTAATCACAATTATTCTGATAAATTGCTGATGGTATAATAGGAATCTGGGGGTAAGAAGACACAGATCTATATCAGAGTTACTTTTATTTCTTTGTTACAGTTTTGTTCAGTGCTTTTACTAAAATAATACAAAAGAGTGCTATGATATAAAAAGCACAAGACAAATAATAAAAAAGAACAAAATATGTATATACTTGTACTCTTGTACTCTTATGTCTAAATGTCATTAATGTCAGTGTGGCCCTATACTGTTTCTTATACTAATGGTTTGCAACATTTTCCCACCAAGCAACACGGGATCTAAACCAGATCTAAAAAGTAATTATTCTAGGTCTAAAATAGTGCTAAAACAGGAGTAAAAAGGACACAGCGTGCTATATATAGTAGTACTAAACCAGGCCTAAACCAAAGGAGGACAGAAATGTCGACTCATTTGACAGTTTGAGAACTACTGTCTTGTCCAATACCACATTAAATTCTTCCAACTCGACACTTTACAAAAGGACCAAAGGAAACACTATCCAGAAAATTGAACCCACAACCTAAATCCATAGAGGAGCACAGACCACATTACAAAATATGCATTTTTTCCTCTTTCATTAAATTACTACAATAATGCTTGCAACCTACTTTTGAGTCCTCACTGCACTGTAAAGACCAAGGACATCTGTACAATCTAATCACATCTAAAAAGACATATTATAATAGATTGGCTGTCTCTGCACTCTCCTTCAATCTCAAACAGCTTTAAATGGAGGCTTTAAGGTCTAAATTAAACTATGCCAAGGTTAAAGTGGTAGCAGGGACCCTCGGGAAACAACATACAAATGGTGGGCTTTATGCATTTCACCTTGGTTCACATTGGGGTGGCTGGACAAGGACAGCACAGCACGCTGAGCTAGTGGTGCATTGATTGTAACATGGGAACTTTTCAAAACCACTCGGACAGGGGGCTTCCTACCAACCCACCCTCTGTGAATGTGGTGCAGGGAAATGTCAAGGCAGCCCTGATGTTTAGTCCAGTAAAATGCTGAAAATGGAGCATTGTGGATATCTGGTGTTTTTAAACGAAGGTAAGAAAGTAGCACTTTGTTTATTTTTCTATTCTCTCTGTTTTGACGTCACTCTAGCCAAATCTGATAAAACATTTGTTCACAAAACCCTGGATTCAGATTTAACTATGCACTTTGTAACTTAACCCATGATATGACATTAAAGTATCCATCTGATTTTATCCAACTGCATGTGTTTTAATTGCTACACAACTTGGCCTGGTGAGATAACCTGCTTGTTTCCATGGAAATAGATTTAATAACTTTAATGCCCTATGACGGATTGTTCCTTCAGTTGTCCAGCTTCTCATCTCTGACCCCTCCTTTCCCCAACACTGGAACTTTAACATGAGCTGTTATATGTATGTTATGACTGATTGATTCATCTACACCTTTTATTATGTAGCGCTGCTGTTGTCTGCGCCTTTTAATTGTTCCTCAGGGACACATAAAGTGACTGAATTGGAATTATATAACACAAGGGTGTCCAAACTAAGGCCTGGGGGTGAAATGCCACCCTAAGACTTACTTTTATTGGTCCTCAAGTCTTTTGTTGAAATGGACCAAGTGATCAAAGGCATTCATTTTAAGAGCTAATTTAAGTCATTTTACCACTATAACCTGAATAACATCCCAGAAATACTAGCTGACACTGCCTTTGGCTAACAGGATAAAGGTAGGATGGCTTTGTCTTGTTGCTATGGCGTCACTTTTCTATATATACTTTGTTATAATTAACTGGCTTTTGAATCAGCTGCTAGTTTTAAATGACTTGGGACTTGAAACTCACTTTTAGTATATAAGAAAAAAATAACTCACTAACTTTTAAGGTGATATATATATAATAAACTTTTACTTTTTTTTTAATAACAATGTTCCCTCATCATCACTACTTGTATTTTACTTCATGCATGTTTGAGTGTCCCATATTGTCCAGCATGTGAGGTTTGAGTGCTCTAAAAATCTCTGTAAATTTCTCTCAGAGTAATATTACGAGTCCGTGTCTTCTGAGCATTATTAGGCAAACGGCGGCAGTTTAAACGGAGGTCCCTGAAGCTCACGTCTTGGAGCGGCGCTGGGCTAATCAAGACGTGTTGACTCTGGAGAGAGAAGTCCTATCCATCAAAACTGTCAGAGCGCAGGGAGGAAACAGACAAGACAAACTGGAGGTAATATTGTTTTTACGGCGTAATCACAATAGTTATATTTCCAAATGCCACAGCAGAATATTAATGATTGTTAGTGATTTTGCTATGACCTTATAATAGACTGTTTTATTCAATGTGCAAATGAAACATAGCAGACACATTGTTTCTGAAAAGGTCACATCAAATGAACAGTCTACTACATCTTCATGAATATACACAATGTTGTTTTTTTGTTTCTTTTAAAGTTTCTCCAGCAAAGGGCAAAAGTTGATCTGTTTTATCATTTTAGTATATCCGATTTACTTTAAAATTATTTGACTTTAAAGGGCCCTTATAACATTATTCTCTAATCTCTGTTATAATGTTGTTTCCTCATCACAAACATACCTGGAGCTCGCCTTTGTTTTATTCATTCACTGAAGCTTTCACATTCTGTTTGTGTCTCTTTTTTCTCTCCACATAAATTTAACAAAAGTCAGAAACATAACAGATTAACACGGTTATTTGACCCGGACAGGCCTGCGGTAAAAAAATGCGTTAGAATGGTTTGTGTCTGCATTTACAATGGAGCTACCATCTGTCATGACAAACTCCATCTGCAATGACTCTGCACACTTTAACTCTGCCTGGCCCCAGGCTCAACAGGCCTGTCTCATGTATTTCCTGAAAATAAATTAAACTTACTGTGTGCAGACTAGAGTTAAGGGCTGATGGTTAATACAATTGTCTGTACTGACTAAGAGAAGGCTAAGACAAGTTTCTGTGTTGACTTTAAATGGGTTATAGATGATGGCTGCTCCAAACCAAGTATTTTTGGCAATATAAATTGAATAAATAAAAAATAGAGGTAAGATACTGTGGCCAAATGTGGCAGAAGACCTTCTATTAAATACTTGGATTGTGTGAAATGAACTGTTTGTTTTTCCCGTATCCATGGAGATTGCACAAAAGCCAAGCTAATGGTGTGTTTGTTCACCCATCCAGCTCAGAGATCCGAGGACTTTGTGTAATGACACACACTGACATGGCCCTTGGAGGGGCTCGGAGGAGACCGATCAAAGTTTCTGAGATAGAATCCAAGATGTCTGCTTCCTATGTCACTTGTATGAACTGTTTTCATTGGATTTGAGCACTTCAGTGATTTAAATGACAATTTCAGTCACTTACATTATTGCAGTACCGTACCGCGTCTGTATCACTGCCTGTGGGTATGGTGGTCAGTATCGTCCATCTTTTTAGCCCATTTCCTGCTAGCTAACATGCCAAAACGATCCACTACCATGCAACAACAACACTTTCACTTCACTAATATAGTGAATTATACTATTTATACTGAATTCTTCCTCGAGGTTGTGTTGTTGAAGCACATATTTATTTTGGAGCCTGGTACACAGCCAGTGCTAAAGCAACAAGAGCTTTGCTGTTAGCATCCATATTTTTCTCTGAGTCAGACATGAAACATGATCAAATCTGAGTCCAAGTCGGATGGACAAATGTACGCAGAGTAAGGAGCTACCTATGGACAATTAAGATGCTAAAGGCTTTTTACACAATATGTGGCAGCAAATGTGGCAGAAGACCTTCCAGAGGAGATTCTCCAAGATTTCCAGAGGAAACACTTTGAGGGAATAAACTATTTAATCTCTAACTAAAACACCAGAGCAGAGTAAGAGTGAGGCTTTTCCTGCTGTGTTCACCTGGTGCCCTGGACTCTGCTGTGATGCTCCAGGACACAGAGGAGGGACACTTCACTTCTGACACTTCCTCAAACTTCCTTCACACAGATTTGCTAACCCTACCTGACCAGTCCTCCTGTTAAACTGAGACCTCTGACTGAGACACACACACACAACACATGCACACGCACACACACACACGCACACACACACACACACACACGCACGCACGCACGCACGCACGCGCGCGCACACACACACACACACACACACACACACACAATAACATGTACTTGCCTCATAGACATTGAACTGGCTCTGGCCTCTGGACAGCTCTCTGTAGCTGGTGCTGAACTCTCCAATGAAGTCATGACTACAACATAAGAACACGACAGATATTTAACAAAACAGAACAGTTTGTACTTCTATTCAGTTAGTTATTCAACCTGCTATCACCTGGAACGCTCACCCAGAGATCAAATATTGTTAGCCAAAACTAAAATGTGATGAAAAGATTTGCTCACACAAGTTTGAAATTCCTGAATATTTTTTTTTAGTATTAGTGTGTTAAAAGAGTCATCTCTCTTTAATTTTCCCCAAATCATTTAGTTAACATTTGTGAGTCCCATTTTCTCTGAATGTCAGATGTGTTCACCCAGCAGCAACAGTGAAAGTGAATGGGTCTTTGTAGATAGAGTTTAAAAGAATCACTCCCCTCCACTACTGTTTGACAAATGTCTCTTGTCTCTTGTCGTGATCCAGACACACCAATAAACACAGATCCAGAGTCTTACCTACTGCAGACACAAGCGGGGTTATTACAGCCAAGGACCAGGAAATACTAGAGTTTATTTAGTGCATATGTTTCTCTAATTATTACTTTGTTTGGCGGTAAGTACCTTTGATAAATAATTCACATCAGCCCAGTTGGATTTTTTGAAGAAAGATGAAAAATATAGCACGACGCACTTGTTTTATTTTTAACATTATATAAAACAAGAACAAACATTTAT